>DWQT01003637.1:0-12259 GCA_018244895.1 Myscelus amystis hages | reverse complement strand
TTTACCAATTACAGACACTCGTGTTCACACAGAGACATTCGATGTATACACTGAGTGTACGGTGTATAGTGTCGTAGACTGAACCGGCCTTTAAACAACTTTGAATACCATAGACTCATAGACCGCTCACTTTATTATGGATACTCTTCCTGTAACTGTCACAGCCTCTGAAATTGTGTATGAAAATCAGTTTTAATTTAGTTTAGTATTTTTTTGCATGTTTCTATACATTACGACAAAACAGGAATAAATAGGAAATAAGAAATTTAACGTAGTATAGTTGCGTCGGGAATAAATCATTGGCGTTATTCATCGGCTACCGAAATCGTTTAAGGTTGCAATATTTTATAAAACAGTCTAGAATTTGAATTATGATGACAGAATTTAGCCATAATTGCGATAGAATTGTGATAATTGTATATGTATTTTAAAGGGATTAGCATTTCGGAACATATGTAAGGAACTCCGTTACACGTTCCAGTTTATATTTCAGCTCGCATTTCAAAATACTTCCCACGAGAGAATATAATTTAAAACTTGTAATCAACTTAGCAAGACTGATGAAATTGTATACTATGAAAGCGTAAATCGACCATTGTTAAAGCCAATTTTGTGCTTAACAATGTGGCAAGCGTTTAAAAACATTTGTATAGTATTTAAAGAAAAAGTCGAAAGTAGTGTTTCCAAATACATATTTATGAAGTTAATTAAACACCAACAACTATGACTAATTTCATCGTTAATGGCTATATAGGCGGTTGAGAGAGTAACTACTAAAATCGTATGATAATATACCTACATACATTATAAACTACATACATCATGACGATTTTAGGAAAATTTTGAAGTCCTCTGGCTAATAAACTACACCGACTTTGCCTTTTGTTGTTTTTTTCTCTTTGTACAAAACTTTTGCCACTTTTGTGTAATAAAGTGTTTCTTCATTACCTATAGGTGTAACGATCGTTTAGGTTTATAGTTATTTCCCTTCCGGTACACATTAAACACTTGGAAAAACAGTACGTCAGTTTGTTCACTCAGTTTAAATAGATAATCAAAGAAGCCGCGTGTTATACTTCCTAAATTTGCGGTTTTAAATATTTCATCAAGTCTAATATAATTTGGTAATAATTACGTCCCATTTCTATACACAAAGTTGTTTCAATTTAACATCAAAGTGAATAGGATATCTGTATTTTTGCCTTTGTTTCTAATTGTCCTAATTATTTAAACAGTTTAATAATGGGGCACAATAAAATTTAAACATAATTGTTGAACGAGATGAAAAGGAACACTAACTGTCTAAATTAGGTTCATTTTGTTCGATATTGATGGTAGATTAATCGATTAAAGTTGATACGGACTCCATTTCCCGTAAGCTCAGTGTGGAACATAACATAACACTAAAACCGTCAAACGGGTTTGCAACCAACGAATGCCGTAATAAAAAGTTGCTCGAGAGAAGCCGGATCATCGAGACACGAGTGAAGCGAGTTGGGATCAGAAAAGTTATGTGGCCGGCAAAAAGACGAGTGGACGATCAGTAAGACATAAATAAACAATTTACGTGAGTTATATTAAGCTAATTTAATGATAGGCATAGTAATTTATGTGCCTTCTACAATTGTTAGCTTACAACCTGAGATGTATACAGATACATAAGTCGTAATGTCAGTGTATGATTATGTGCATTTATTTGTTAAATTGCCTTTTAAAATCATTATTACTATTATTGCAAAATCTTAAAGCGCTGCTTTACATATTGAATGTAACAAATACTGATTACCTGTTTAGTATTAGTACCCACTGATATATTATAATATCAGTTGCTATAAAAATAGACAAGTTTCTTTAAAAAACTAATCAAACCCTTGACAAATTTTAATTTAAGCTACTCACTACAATAGATTATTAGAAACAATATTAATGTTATTTTCAATAACCCATGTTTCATCTTAGAATACGCAATGCTAAGGCCACATCTCACTATATGGGACGCTATTTATAATGTTAATTGGTATTAATTAAAAATCGCTAGCCCCCTATAATGGAAACCGGGTACAAAAACGGCCGCAGGCTGCGGCTGTCTACTTCGATTGCTCGAACAAGCTTTAAAATTACAATTTTTTGCTTTTATTTACTGTCTTGAGCATTAATTTCTATGGTATTTTCTAGCCAAAACTTGTAACGAAAATAACTGGCATAAATTGTCGATTCGACTGCAGTAATAAACGCTTATTCACCAAAAATAATTCGTATTTATAATGTTTAAATCTAAATTAATTATGTTCTAACAATTATTATTCAAGGAAAATTTTTAACACTAAATATTTAAATAAATGCTTATAAGACTGTGAAAAAAATCTTATGACCAATTATGTGAATTCATTTAAAGAAGTATAGGAAATATAATGTTTTCCTATTTTGATACTATGTGGTTATAAGAAATTTAACTTTTCAATTATTCTTCAGCACTCATTGTATGACAAATATAAATCTACCCGCTTCAATGTTCCCTTTATTCAACTTTATTGAGACCGTGAACTCTTATGCATAATTTTGGCAATATAAAATGGGAACCCATTCGTTAGTTATATTGTTTCTACAAAATATAAACAAATATTTGGATTAGGTAGCTAGTTAGGCATTGTTACACCTATTACGAATAGGTAGAACTTTTTTTATTATACCATTTTTTGGTTTTTCTACAATAAATATGATTTCCTATATTCATGTTTCGTCAAGAATTATTTAGACTTAGAATCTACATAGTATAAATACAATATGCGCTAGTCTACATCTAGAAGATGATCGCAATCATTCTGCGAATTAACTTGATTAATTTGTGACTATCGTTTAGCTAATTATTACAGTGCGTTCCTATCTACCTATCAGCTTATTGCGATCTTTCTTAAGACGCTTTAATCCTAACTTTATATATATTTTTATAAACTTTTTGTAGTTTGTTACATTGCTTTTTTGTAATTTTTATTATAGGTACGTAGACATGTAGGTAAGTCCATTAGTACATAAAATATGTTAAATCAGGAACAGGCCATGCCGGTTTTTTCGTCATTTTGTTATAGCGGGTTGGCAGTTTGGACAGATTAACAACAAAACACGCCGTCGAATATTACCGATGATACACGATCATACCCGAATGGAAAACGAATCTCGCTCCAAAACGTGATCGTGCTGTTTGATTTGAAAACAAAATCCACCCGCCCGCTGCCGGCTCACGAGTCACGGGCGAACCGAATTGCTCAGGCCCAGTGCGCGAGCAAGCGTGATACGGAATGAACGTGTGGTGCGTTTTGCGCGGACATTGATACTACGATTATTTTTGAACTTGCGATTTATACAGCCAGAATAATAAAAAGTTTTGGAGTATAAAGTCGAGCCAAATCAACGTATTTATTACTCAAAGTTTACTTTATTGTAGTTCGCGTAAAGTTTGGCCAAAATTTGTGAATTTCCGTATAGACGCAGAAATAAAGTGAAGAGGACTTTCGAAACAAAGGACTGTTTTGTACATTTTCGCTGCGAATGCGAAATTGTGTTCAAAAGAATACCGATTGGTCTCAATCAATCGCGGAGGGCACTGAAAAAAAAATAAACGCCCCAACCAACTAGTTCGGACTCAGTCTGTGGTCGTCGAACCAGAAAACAAAAACGCATCATTTTCCTCGCATTATTTCAACGGCTGTATTTTACCAATTTATAAATTCTTGTATAAATTTAAGACATTCGGAAGCTTGACTAAAATTATAGTGCGTTTTTCGGCGTTACAAGCTCGTGAACAAGTGGATAAGTTTGCATTTTTACACGCCACAATCAGCGAAACCTGGATCAAAACTAGTGGCGAGTTGATCGTGCATAATGTCTACAGCCATAATGCATCAGTCTGCCCTGTACGATTTTGGTGATCTGTTCTTGAAGGTAAGTTTTTGTTACAATGAAAATGTAATTATAATTTCACAAAGCTATCGATACTCAAGAGAAATTAGTCTAGAAGATATCATTTCTAACAATATTTCGAATTGTCCAAAGTTTCGTGGGTATGCTTAGAAAATATTCAGTTAAGTATTACTTAGAAACGGCCATTTTTTATTTGTTGTAAAGAATTGCGGATTATCATTATTGGTAAATAATAAATAGGAAAATAAATCGAAGTCTATAATAAAACTTTTAGGTTATTCTCGTCTCGATTTGACGAACAATTTTCAATATTTGAACTGTCAACTTATCGGGCGCATAAATAGTATTTTAAATATATTTTTATAACATCTGTAATATAGTATTTGATAGTATTTTTCAATGATCCTATTGAATTCGAAACTACGTCTTTCAGTATTCGTTTCAATATGCAAATATTTTTGCTTTTACTTAACTTTAACATAGTATGAAGCACTTCTTATCATTTTGTTCAAATTATTCGTTATCTTGATTAATAGACTAATTATACTAAGTCAATAGACTTTTAATTTCAACGGTTATATGCCCTGTATGCACAACCTTAATCCTAATATATTAAAGATACTCTAAATGAACTGCAAATACCTACACTTAGCGTCATTAAAATCTCACCTCCTGACAATTCCGTTTCTAACCACATTTGGTGCGTCTTTGCAACGCCTGCACAACGTAGCACTTGAAAAGCAATTAATTTCATTTAAACTATAAACTTTGAATTACTTCAGTAACAAAATAAGCTTCCCATTGAGAATTTTTAAATAAAATATAATCCAATTTCCCGCTACAACTATGTACCATTTTATAGAGATATAAAACGTCCGGCATTGTCACATGTGTATTTTGTCGATTTTTCACCATTTAAATGTCGATGAGGATACCAGCCCTGTTGTAAGTACTCAGTGATTACATTGGTGCTATCGGCGATACTGTGATATTGTACATAACTCTAACTGTACTGGGATATTGTTGGCTCAATTTTGATTACACGATTGATTTATGGAGGCCTGTACTCTTCTTGAATTAGACGAAAATTTGCCCATTTTGTAACTACAGGCATAGAGGAGTATACACAAAGCAGAGAAAATGATAAACATAGGTGTATGATAGGGACATTACGTGAACTCGCGAGTTTCTCATGCAGTACACCTATAAGGAACGAATGCATCGAGTGCGGTCTCGTGTTCCAGCTGGTACCGCGTTAGTAGACAAACGTGCCGTCGTCGTTGAATGGGACAACATGCCACAGATATGCACGGAGAACTTGATAATATCCGACAAAAACCGCGTCGCAGTACGTACATTGCTACCACGAGACATACAAAAAGTTTTGGGTTTTTAAATTAACGTTCATCATATTCATTTCTTTTTTTATAGTTTTTAGTTTTTTTTTAGTTTTATTGTTATTTAATTAAAAGCCAGTTACTTTAGTACGGTTTAAATATTTTTTTTTTGTTACTTACAACCTGATTTTTAGCAAAAATAAAAATATTTGTTTGGTACCGTACTCAATTAAACTTATTTTAATTTAACTGACTAAGACGAATTTGTAAAACAAGGAAAACATTCAAATTATTAAACTTGACTAGTACTTCGAGTAGATTTTTCCTACTATTAGTCTGAAATGTATCCTTTATAGCCACGCGATAACAAAGGATAATTAAAATAAAACAACTACTAGAATTAAAACATTGCCTTACGAGTCATATACACCTATATACACTTAGTAAACGGCGTATATTTAATAACGTTTCTTTACTATGTAAGTACCCATATCTCTGAATACAATTATCTTAGTACCAAAGAGTAGTTACTCGAGTGCGATTTAAGTGTAGAGCATGGCTCTACAAGGTAAGTTGAATTTCCCTTATGCCTTATACTGTCTAAGTCAATGGTTCCTACCTCCATAATTACGCTATACGGAAAATAAGCAAAACCTGTTAGTAACGTTGCGTGCACCCGCATGACTCCCACTACGGCCGCAATACTAGTATCGTTCACGGAGTGCGGTAGTGGCACCAAGAATCTAATCTATCTACGCCGGGCTATTTCCTCTGAAAAGTAAAAGTAGCTTTACTGTGTTGGCTTTTGGAGGAAGCAAACATGTTCCATTACTTACGATACTTGAACCACGTAACAGGGAAACGGATCACGCTATTTCTTGTTCAAAATATTAACTACATATTATTCCTTTTAAATTGGAATAAGTACTTTCTTTTCCGATTTTATCCCTATACATACTTCAAAAATCTAGATTAATTTATGACAAGTTTATGTGCTTAGTTTTATGTATAGTATTAAGAGGATTACACGTTATGTACTAACACAATACAGCCGAGTAACTAACTAGCTTCGGACTAATACCCTCCTTACCATGAATTTTGTTTAAAGGGATATATCTCTCCACTTGCGATGTTATTACTTGACAAATCCTTTTCAAATCTCGCCAGGGGTGAGGAACAGACGCGGCTAAGTGGTGTGACTGGTGCGGCTAATATAATTCTAGTTGACATTCTTAGAAGCGAGTTTACAACCTTCTTAATAGAGATCACAGTCGCTTGACTGTGCTCTTTCAAAAACTCACTGGAAGTGGCGGTGTAAAACCGGTTCTATTAGCTAATTCACATAGTTGTAAATCGGCTGCTCCCCCCATGCGCTACCTGCTTACAGTTTTTGTGGTTTCTTTATGTTGCGTGTAAGCCACTTGTTGCTCGGGGCTGCCCTGCTTTATATTCTGTGAAGCACATAATGTAAGGGTTAGGGAGTATTTCGTATTCAAAACATGCGCACAGGTTATGGTAAATATTTATTTCCTTATTCCCTGTAGAATTTTATAAAGTCGTACGATACGACTATGTCAAAAACCTATGTTCCTATGTTTTTGTTGACACGGGAATCTTTATCGAACGAAATTTATTCAATAATAGGTATTTAGAAGCTATGCATAGTTTAAATACATATTTTTCTCAAAATATAGAACGTTCAATGAATTCAAATAAAAATAGTTATTTGTAAGTTCATGCAAACTATAAGAGACGTAGATCGTGGAGCAACATGCGTTTGTTTGTAATGGTTCCTTTTGAATTTCGGGCAGTGGGAAAATTTAAAGGTGCACCGCGTAACCATTATATCTCGTCATTTTGGTAGTTTGGAGCGGCGAAAAAAAATTCTATAAACCGTTGAGCTCGTAAATACACCTACAACCTTCTACCTGCTGCCTATTTACAAATACAACCGCTCGCCATTATATCGAATATTTTTTTGTATTACTCTTTGCAGGCTCCAGATAAAGAACTCTTTGTCCTGCTCGACTCCTTTGTTCGACCACTATTGTTGAAATATCTCAAACATTCGAAAGACCTCTGCGTTGACTGATTGGAAAGTTATTTGCAAAGAGAATGTTATCTCAAAGTTGTTCATTACTTCTAGAGCAATTAAGGCACTGTTTTGTTTTGTTAGAAACAATGAAATTAACCTACTATTCTATTGTATGTATAAAAGCCAACGTAGGTAATTTTGTAAAATTAATATTGGAGAAATAAAAGCAATAGACTTTTAAGTAGCGTTACATCATGTCTTAATCGGTATAGTTTATTGAAGTCGTATTGCTGATATGATTATTGTACATTATCTAATTATTATTGATTATTCCACTATTGGTCTCCTCAGATAATTTGGTAATAATGTTGCTTATTTTAGATTGCGAGTGTCAACATGGCTAGTTGTTACGTCGATGATGATCATATCGAGGCTCTCTTGTTTCTTTTGTTGTTAGTTGGTCAGTAAGGCGTGTAATCATGTGGGGCGGCAGAGCGTACGATCGCCACGCTTCCACGCAATTCGCAACACTCCTCGCCACAATACGTAAACTCTCTTTTACGACGACGTTTCCACCTAACAAATAACCTCCAAATGTGTTATCAAAGTTAATAAAATTATATTTTTATGCTATAACATCTAGTAATGTAATATATTATCTTTTTAACATTCGAAAGACGTGCCACTGGACGTTATTGTTATTTTGAAATTGAAATTCTGGTCATTCTGAATTCTTTTTAACAAAAAATATCTGATGATCTTGCAAGATAATTGAGTAATTAAAGCCTGAATGAAATATATGACTATATTTTAAATTAAAATAGTCCGGTTCAAAGACACACCGATGCGCGGAGTCGTGGAAGTGTAGGTCTTCGTTAAAAACGCGATTTCTTTATTTTGTATATATGAATATAGAACGATTACATTAAAATGTTCCTCTTGGATCTTAGTCGGATCATACTGAAACTTAATGGACTTTGGTTACTACAGATGTTACATTGAGTTCCCATAACAGAACAAGTTATTTGCAATAACGTGGTTGATATTTATTCATACGTATGTGTCATAATTTTGGTCATAGCCGATAATGTACGTGTACATCAATATCTATGTATTTTAACGTGCTCCCTTATCATGGCCGGCGCACACAGCATAATGCGTATTGTGTTTTTATTTTATGCATTGTTTTAGTAGTTTTCACGGCAAGTATGTATCATAGGTGTTTACTGGCAAGTTACTTGACAATATCTGCATCCAAGTAAATACTAGCTTTCCATAGTTTTCGTAATCTAAACTTGAAAGGTTTCTCAAACAGCCGGTTTTGGCCTCGAAGTCGACACCTCCGTAGTTTCCTAACGCCTAGACGTTGCAGAAACCTTCGAGTGCAACGTAAACAATAAGTATCGGTCGTGGGAGCTTCTTCGTCCAGCCGGCCTAATGTTTGTATACACAATAGGGGATCTCAGATTATTTCCCCTGATGCTGAGAGCGTGTAACACAATTCCGCGTGGCTCTTGGCTGTCAGGATGCAGTTATGTCGAAGCGCTGCAATTAGAACCTACCTAGCCGGCGGTTTGATATTTGATAATGCGCCATCGCTTCGTACGACCGTGCAACTTGTGCTTATCACGTTCACCCGGTGTTGTTGCGTTCACCTCCATTACGTTACGAAATGAATCCACGTCGTTGGAAAACACTTCTGTAACAGCCGATTGCAATCGCTCGATGCGTTCGATTAACGCCTCAGTACATCTAGTGCGGGCTAAACTGAAACCGATTACTTGAACTAATAGGCTAAGATTCTGCTATGTGTATGGTGAGCAAACCTAGTTTCTTGAATTTAACAATTATTGTAGACTGTACCTTTTTTTTAAATTTCAATGATACGGTCGTTATCTTGGATTTTTAACACATTGAAATGTATTTAATTGACGGTTTCACCGAAATCCGGATATACATCAACCCT
Source organism: Myscelus amystis hages (assembly GCA_018244895.1). NCBI lineage: Eukaryota > Metazoa > Arthropoda > Insecta > Lepidoptera > Hesperiidae > Myscelus > Myscelus amystis. The sequence continues at coordinate 3,003 of DWQT01003637.1, read as the reverse complement.
TTGTTTCCCGGAGCCCAATGGCCTCGCGGTGAGGACACAGTCACACCCGACGGACTGTGCGGCCAACTGCTCAAGGTGTCGCGCTTTCCAAACACGCACATTTGTTTAAACTTAATATGCTGCTCGCCTTGAACGACCAGTTGATCAATATGAAGATGTCATTACACTTTAATTCATAGAGATATGGACACTAGCTTGACGCAAAGATGGTGTGGCCCTGCCGCGCAACTGTGTCGAGTTGGCGCAATCGGCTCGACACCTACGTCTCAACTGAGGTAACGACAACATACGAAATAAAAATTCTATTCGTATGGTAGGAGTATGTATTATGTTGGATCGTGATCCACGTTCGTTTAAGCGATGCCACAATTTCGAACTTTGTTCTTCTTATAAACAATTGCTTCGTCACATAAGAGACAAGATTGTCCTTTTGTTATTTATATTCATCTTCATATATGCATATATATTTAAATAAACAGTTGTTCGTGTAATAATGGGTTTTATATGCGATGTAAACTCGGGGAGCACGATATGGTTAGTTTCATAGTATGTATTTGTATGTCAAATTTGTAGATACATTTGACTTCAACTAATAGTTTTTGCAGGACATCCATTTTATTACTGGACTCCTAAGTTATTTAACCTAATTAGCCGTAATTCAGTACGTAATGAACTTCAATGATCCAAATTACTTCTTGATTACGTCGTAAGTCTACTTCTTTAAGTATAAGTGTAATAAATTTATTTTTTGTCTCACATTATATAGGAATCCTTTTGCAGATAGGTCTTTCATAAGAAATATTTTAATTCAATAAAAAATGGATAACATTGCACTACAATTTGCCTTCTTTTGAAGCTTACAAATAACAGTAACGTAAGATAATATTATTTTTGTAATTGTATATTATTTTTATAGGTATGATTTTAAGCATACGTGATATGTATTAGTATTAGTGTGTAGCGTGTATTTGCGACGCAACGCTAATTGTTTCGGCAGAGCAAATGTGAGGGTTCATTGTCGGGCAAACGGCGTCGTCCTAACGAATGACGCCTACGTTCTTCATCGAGCTTGCCTACAAATATTGCTATCACACGCCTAAAAATGAAAAAAAAATATTTTGAGATTCGATATGTTACGTTTGAAATTTATACAGCATCGTTACATATTTCAGCGTCGAGGAAGCATTTATTACAATGGTGGAAAGCAAATTAGCTAAGATTCAAATTAAATTTCACTTTTTACCTTTTTGAAATTTTCATAAACACATGATGTGCTTGCATTTTGCTTTTTACTACACGCCTGTATTCATACAGATATTATTAATATTCCTACAGACAGTGCTAAAAATGCGTGTTGGCAATTGTTATATTATAACCAAGTTGTAAAGTCAGTGCCGATAACGTGTAATATGACTTCTATTATTTTGATGTAAACACTTTACATTTAATGTATCGAAATGTATCAACGGAATCAATTTAATTGATACATTCTCATGTATCCGTGTCAATGATGGCGCAATATTATAAATAAATGTTAATACTTTTATACCTGTAGAGGACGTCCTCGCTTTGTGCGCATCGAATACCATTTTGAATATTTTTAATGCATCGCAATGTAAAAACGAGGCACGTTACGCTATTACTATTACAATTACTGATTAAGAAACGGCGTGTGGCCTAATCGATTTCACGATTGTTATACCGATTAGTTTGCGTACACAACTAGTTCTGTATCCTGGTTCACGCGTTATTATTGTTTAAGAATCAATAATATTTAAATTCTCAGTTAAATAATAGCGTACTTTAATGTATATGGACATTAACATTATCATAACGTCGAGTGGTAACATCAAAGTGATGTCTCGTTAATGATGATTTGTTTGTATTACCGGTCCGCAGCCACCGGTCGTTATAATTCATTAACTACATACACTTTCGTGGCTCCAATTGAAATGAAATTCACGAACTCGCATATATGTAAACATATAATTTTGATAGCGCACAGACGACAATTACTACAATTTAAAGGAGTTATAAAAAGCAAGCATTATATTTTTATATTAAAACATTTTCTTTGTATCAATTCAATAATTAACTTAAATATCTTACCTTTGATAATAATATACCTACGTACTTGTGTGATACATTTGTACATGTGAGAGTTTGTGTTGTGGTGCATGGTATTTACAAAACGGTACTTTGTGTGGAGTACAACTATCTTATCTGGACAATCGATAAAGCTTAGAAGTATTATATAGCATTGATATATGACACCGCCGTAATTAATACTTTAAAATGTTTTTTTTATTTTTGTGAGAACGTCGAGTGTGTAGGTATTTATTACGTTTGAATGAAATAATGAAATTATTGCACAATTGCTATTTCCTTTTCATTGCAACTGTTATTGTTCCACTGTTAGATAAGGGTTTCCTTTTATAATGAAAATGGCACAATTTACCACGTTGGCTAAGTGTGGCTTCGCAGACGTAATGCATGCATCTTAGAGAACATCTTGGAGAATTGTATAAGTGTGCAGGTCACCACACCGACTATGAATACCACAATATGAACACAGTTAACATTGACCTTTAGGATTTCAACTAAACGTTCAAATGTAGGCCGGGTCGTAAACTGCATTTGTACTAGCGGAATCTTGAATTACTAGGCTAATGTTACGAATGTTACGATATTTTATTAGGCCTTTCGACATCCCATTTCAAATGGTCGATCGCAAGCGGGGCACGGCACTGCGTTTATCTGTAATATATTGGAGAAACACTTACGCTTCTGTTCAGCATCCACGTAGAGGGTTCGACTGCAGTTTTGGCACACATTCGCCAGCCAGTTGCGTAACAGCCGCACTCGTAGTCGGAATCGAGAACGGCGTGTAACACTTTTACCATAACCGCGGCACCGGCCGCTGCCTCTGCCCCCCCCCCCCCCCCCCCCCCCCCCCCCCCCCCCCCCCCCCCCCCCCCCCCCCCCCCCCCCCCCCCCCCCCCC
>DWQT01003636.1:0-12259 GCA_018244895.1 Myscelus amystis hages | reverse complement strand
GTCACAATAAATTTACCAATTACAGACACTCGTGTTCATGCAGAGACATTCGATGTATACACTGAGTGTACGGTGTATAGTGTCTTAGTCTGAACCGGCCTTAAGCAGGCAGACAGTAGTTCTTGGTGATCGCTTTTGTATGCAAATGCCGGTTATATTCGTACAATAGGTAGACACCGGAACATTTCCTGTACTGCAAAATTATAAATAAAGCAGGCGGATTCTAGAACTTTTGATATGTTGTGATTATTATTAGTTATTATATTTTAAGCTAGAAACAAACTCATTATTTACCACGAAGCTTCTGTTTTATTTTATATAGGTAGGTACGACTTTTGAAATGTCAATATCTAGCTCCGTTCGGAAGTTAGTTTTAATTGTTCAATAAGGTTACTGCAACCTTCACAGTATTAATAGTCTATTTAGAGCGTAGGCAGATAGTTATTTTGCGTGTAACAACATTGTAATGTGTTTTTAAAATCTCAACGCTTAGATTATTTTCATTATTATCTAAGTGTTGGATTTTAAAACTAAATTTAAACTTAAAACTATTTAGTAATGATAAATCAGTCTTTTTATTAACAGCTCTTATTAAATCTAACTATGGGCAGTAACAAATAGCAATATTCTAAACATTATCCAACATTGGTTATGAATATTGAATTAGGTACCTATTTTCCTGCACGAGGAAGATATATTTAGATAACTAGGTATTGACGCGCTAAACAATCCGTTAGTTAATATTCAAGGTGGACGCGATTAGCGAAACGACAAGGCGAGGCTGTTCTGCCGGTCGCCATTTTGAGATATTCAGTTGTTTGCGAACGATAGAACGCAATTTGAAAATTTAAAAATCATTGACCATAGACTATACATAACTATATTTTTAATATTTTTTTGAATAAACAGAACCAACGAAAATATTCTACAATTGTTTATACGAATAAAATTCGTACGTAAGCAATTATGAGTGTTTGATACAATACAATAAAATATAGATTACAACCGTTGAAAAGCAACAAAAATATGAAATTGCTTTAATGGTTTAACGACCATTTTTATTTGGATTTAGGAAATTGCTAATATGTAGTAGTAGTATGTAGTAATACCAAATAAAAAGGCAATGGTGGAAAGACACTCGTTGACTATATTTAAATTTAAATACATGTAAATGTTTTTTTGTATTACATATAGGTACTTGTAGTACATATATATTAAAATGTATTGCGTATAAAAATACTATTTTATATAGGTAATCGAATAAAACGGGGCGATGTGCTTTTGCATAATTTTACCAATATTTGCTACAATATAAATCATGGCAACGTTTGAATAAATTATTTAAGAAACATTGCTAGCTGGCACAGATAATTAAATGCGAATCAAATTTTCGAAGCAGTCAATAAAATTGTTCGTTGACCTTGTCATACATTAAGACCAAAAGTGCTGTTTAATTCGATTCACACACTAAAACCAGTCCAGCAGAACAGCCATACATCATCGTGTCAATTTTTTTCACACGCCGCTGTTGTAACACAACGAAATTAAAAGCCGATACGTTCGCAATCAAAACGCCACAAACGTCCAACTAACCATGAAATCGCCTCATGTTTTGTTCCCTTCCATTTCACACTTTAAATAACGAAAAAAAAAAACAAAAAACAATGCACTCTCGAACCACAAAGCCGTCAGTTTCCATTACATTCCCGCCACTTGAACACGAATGGAAAAAATAACTAACACGTGAAAATGTTTCCGAATGCTGTTTTCCGAACGAAATTTGTAACGTCAAAAGCGGCCGCTCATTTTTCCGTTTTTTTTTTACGAGCGGCAATGATTAGTAAAGGCGTTCGCACACTGCGGCTACTCGGCCCCACGTGTTCCGCTAAGGGGTGGGTCTTGCACGCGAATTTTCCGAGGTTTCCACCCCCTCCGGACCGCCCCTATAGGCTTTTCTGTCCGGCCTATGCTGTTTAAGCGATCGGCTATGAAGTGGCGTGGAGTTGCTTTCGTATGATTTTTATTTTGTGTTCTCGTGCATTCCTTTCGCGGCGGGCGAGGGTTTTTAATTTAACGGTATTGTGAATAGGTCGTCTTGTTTTATCACGTACACCCTGCGCTTCGATAGCGAGAATACGTTAAAGAAAACTACAAAACGCCAGCCCGCTTTGTACTCGTTTGGTGAAAAGGGGAAAAAACGCCCGCAAGACCAGATACGAACTTGGTAGTGGCGTTGCGAGAAAAAAAAACTAATTATTCGAGCAGTGTATGTTTCTGAATAAAAAAACCGCATCTAATTATTTTGCCACACAATAGAGAGCCTTTTAAGAGATATCTCGAAAAGTTCTTTTCATCGCGTTCTTAATTCGAAAAAGTTTTAATTTCAGCCATCTTGGCCGCGATACGTATAAAAACGGCTATCGTTGTAAGACGGAGAGCTTCTGCGATAAATAAGGGAGGATATTTTCATAAAAACTACATATTTATATATTCCTTTTTAAAGGTTTTTGTGCCGCGCTCAACATTTTCGGTAAATAAATGAAACACGAGACGCAAATTAATAGTAAAGTACTACGTGCTTTTGTTATGTTCACCATATAATCCTGTAGGAATTCACTATAGGAACATCTTAAATCCTATTCGCAAGCTATTCCTCTTTCATTGAAACCGTCGTTAACGTTTCCAAAACGTCACAAACACGAAACTGTGAGCGTAATTCGAAAAATGGGTTTTACACTTTTCAAGAGCGAATCTTGAGCGCTGTTACAGTTCTACGGGAAAAATACGCCGCCAACGAGCGGAACGGCGGGCAATAACCAGTCGCGTAATAAGCTTGAGCGGCGTTTATTTAACAATACAAACGGACATTCCACAATGGAACTTCAAAAAGCGCAATTAGGCACAATCGCCACTCCGCGCCTTTCTCTATCCAACCGCTGCCTACTTTTCATGCTCTACGCCTACACGCTTACTATTTCAGCGGCACGCGCGCCGCGAATGTCGCCTGTAATCCTAATACAATAGAGCCGAGAATCGCGCGGCGGCGGCCCGCACGCACCCTGTCTCTTTCCCGCGTATTAATCAAAATACGAGTTTTCTACTTTGACGTGGAATCGTAGCAAATGGATAAGGCATTGTTTCGTAAATTGAAACTATGGTTTGTCGGGCGGCCAGCGCTGCATGAGCCCTCGCATCGCAGCCCCTACCGCGGGCGCCGTGCGTTCGAAACGTTCGTACGACAGCGCGGGGCTCCAGCTAGCGCGGTGACGGTAAGGCCCGGTTTAGACAAGGTACATAATTGCTATTGTAAGCTAAAGGGTTTACAATAAACTGCAATTATGCTAGACAATGATTAGAAATGTTGATACGGATGCAACGAACCTATTAATTAGCGCCTTTTCAATATTTCATCGCGACTGAGCATCATTTTGCCCCCGCCGCCGCGATATGCCTTATTTAAATGGCGGTCGTCATGCCGGATGACAATTCCGTTGCGATCCGTTGTAAACGATTTGTTTTCCGGACCCCATTGCGGCGCAGATCTGCTGAACTGTGAGCTCAGACTTATTCAAAGTTATCGTCAAAAGATTCCAGTTATTCATTTGTGACTAAATAATATGAAAAATTGTTGTTAATATTTGCTTTTTTGAATTTAAGTTTTACTTTATATGTTGGAGTTGATATATATTTACAATTTACACGTATTATTAGGTCACGAAACATTTCAATATTTTAATCAATTGAATGAAATGTTAAAATGATTTTAGCTTCCGTTTTCGTATATTTTTAAATAATTCTGAATTTATGGTTATGACTTTTGTATCCAATTATACCATCAGACCTGTGAAGAGCAAATAAATTATACAGATAAAAAATCTAGGCATAAATTATGACACATTAACACCGGCCAAAACCGGTTAAAAAACATGCAATTGTCCATTAAAAGATCGCGTGTTTGAAAATTAAAAAAATATTCTTCTCACTCCATTTGAAGTATTTTTAAAATATTCTGATTACTTCAATGTCACTCTATTTAATTTATGTTTATATTATTCGCGTGTATGTACGCACCTTTACAACTCATTCCATTATTACTGTGCGTGCACAAAATAAAGCAGTGATAAAAACTTTTGTACTAAATGAACTGCTTTTTTTTAAAAAATGAATATGAATTTTTCATAGGCTTTTTTTATCTGCAGCCGAGTCAACAAAATACTCCGCAACTGCCAGTATTTTAGGCTACCTACGAATAAAGTTTTTAATTAGTGCCTCTGTTGCTTACATAGGCTGTTTGTTAAAAAAATATTGCCAACTGCAATAATACTGTAACATGTAAAAGAATTCCTTTTTATCTTTTCATTCTTTTGAAATGTTCTTTTAAATATAGCCACCAGATTAAATATGATCACAGTTAATATATTTGTGCTTTTCATCCTTCCTTTGTTTTAAATTCCAACATGTTTGAAATTCCGTTATATTTTAAAATACATTCTGTTGAAATTTAAATGCTTTCGGTTAGGTATCTGTTTACAATTATGATTCAATAATAATTTTGAATAAGCACTTAAGGGTAAAGAAATTTTACGATAAATAACAAATTTTTTAGGACCAAAGTTATACTCCTAAATCAGTTACGGATAAATAACCACGCACGCCATTTTTCAATCCGCCAAATTCTGATTCAATTTGAATTTGGAACGAAAGAAGAAAAACGTTCATAATACGACAGCAAAATCGCTTTTTTCCCCATCCAGGCACTAAATAAGGCATAGTTATTAATTCAAAGGCTCGCCGGTAGTTTTTGCCGCAATAATTCTCCAAGATTGTGTGGGAAACCCGCACAATGGCAACACACAACTAGTTTCCGATGTTCACATTGTAAAAAGTGAACCCAAATCGTTTGTAAACGGCAAATCGAATTACAATCTACAACACAATAGTATTTAATGTAATTGATGCTGATTTTCTACAAACAGCAATATTGTGTGTAATTTTCGGTTGAAAAGAAAAGGTATATTATTAAAAAATCGTGTATGCATATGCATACTCTCTCTTGGAAGTGGTAATCGAGTGTACGAATTAATTACGTAACATAACTGACGTAAACGTAATGTAGCTTAACAGTGGCTCTTGAGCTTGTCCTTGCGGCTGTAGTGTGACAGGAATTGAAAGTGTGACACGGTGTGATGACGCGGTGGTGTCATTGACCTCTGTAGGGACACTGGGTCAAGTTGAACGTCATTGGTCGCAGGAGCGTTGCGACATCCATAGCTCAATTGCATAACCGTTTACTAATATTAAAAACCAATAATTATTATTGCAACTTTTTTTTTATTGTGTGTAAGTGAAGTATAACAGTTTAGTTTAAATATTAAATAACAAAACTAATGTGTAATTCAATTTTTTTTATTTGTGTGTAAACTGTATTTTGTTCCTGCCTTCATGTTCACACAGAACGTACATATAATTCCTATAAAAATAATAAAAGAGTAACAAAGGCTATGTTTTTCGCGGAATAATCACTTATTTTTACCGAAAAAACATGATTTAATCAAACAAGTGCTATTATAGATGGCGTTGCTGTCGCAATAAAGGTGTGACGTGTGAACACAATAAAATTATTTTTGCCGCGCGAACGAATATAATGGCGGATAATAGTTTACGTCAATCAATTGTTTTGAGCGTTAGTAAAAATGGCGTTTGTTTAACCTTTGGATACTGGCTGTTGAATTATTGACTATTAACTTATTGTTCGCACGCTGAAAGGCCAAGGACTTATGTCTGTTTAGATTTATAGGAATTTACTATTACGTAATTCACGTGCGTTTTATCACTAAAATTTAAATATCACTTGCTACAACGGTGAAGGAAAACATCGCGAGGTAACCTGCACACCTTACAGATAAAGTGCATAATATTTTCTGGGGCGTGTGAAGTTTACCAATGCGCACTTGGTCAGCGTGGTGGACTGTGGCCTAAATCCCTCTCACTATGTTAGGAGACACGGTCCAGCAGTGGACCATTAAACGGGTGAAACAACAATTCATAGCACTTAAAAATATTATTCGGATTTTTAATAAGTTTTTAGGTAACAATATCAAAGGAGACGGTAACAGTCATAGAATGTGTTGCTGACCTCGAATAGGACTGTATAGGACAATTCTTGGCACTTAGATTATTAATTGGTAAGCGTTCTTTAGTAATGTTACCAACAATATGGTTAGCATATGCTGGTATATTTTTATAACCCCTTATCACTCATCCTACCAAAGCTTAAGAGGCGCCAAAAACTGTTGAACGAAACCTATCTAATAGATGGTATTACTGCATCCCAGATTCTATTTCACAATCAAATGAGCTCAAAATTAAGCTTCTATTGTAAAGAAAAGTGGAAACATAGAGACGAAACCAAGCATTTTTGCAGTTTAAATTCTAATGATTATTATTTTATTCCTTAAAATTCTATATACCACAGTACATATGCAAACGGTATGCAATGACAATACCACTGTAATACTGAGTGTCATAAGGCTGTTTAATTTTTACTATGTGTAAGTACCATTAGTTGTGTACTAGTAACTATTTAGTGTACTAGTAGGTACTAGTATTGGTTTTCTCGTATAAATATTAGAAGATCCGCGTTGAAAGGTCAAGGTTTATCGCAACCACGCATCGGAATTCAGAATGACGCGACTTAAACTTTATAGATGTGATGATTCCATCTGTTGATTTATATGTGAAACTGATTGCTCAGTTGGGGTTGAGGGCTCGTATGGGTACCTATATGTTTAAAATGTATATAGGAATATTTACCAGTCGCCTAGTTATCGTAGAAGAGGCTTTATTTGCCTTAATTGGCTGTATGCGTTTTTCATTAGCTCCATATTGTTTCTGAGAGGCAAAATATTTTTCCATCACTAATATTGGTCAATCTTAGATTAAATTAAAAAATGTTGATTGTAAATTATTTGTATTGATATGCGAATCTAATATACTTTAGTCGAAGTATGTAACTAAGATAAGCCGAAGTATGATGACTGAAACATGACTTCCATTAAGTGTATGTATGTACCCTATAATGTAAAAAACAATTTGAATTTGAATTTGAATTTGAATTTGAATTTGAATTTGAATGTGAATTTGAATTTGAATCTGAATTTGAATTTGAATTTGAATTTGAATCTGAATTTGAATTTAGTTTTGAAATAACATTTTAGAACAGTTGTCGAAACTTATCGTGCTAACAGAACTCCTGTGCGGTGTGCCAACCTGACGAAAAAATAGCCGAGTGTTGCAAGGATGAAAAATGAAAACGTTTTGCCGAAAATTCGGGGCGGCACGTACCGTCGGGCCGCCCGCGGCGCGCTCGCCGTCAACGCAGAAGTAGCACTTGTCCGGCGGCTTCCAGTCGGCGGGCTCGTCGAGCTCCAGCTTGGGCTGCGTCGCGGGCCGCTTGATCAGGCTCTCCAGGATCGTCTCCCGCCTCCCGTCCGGGGAGCGCGCGGCCTCCTCGGGCGCGTTGATCTCCTCTATCGTCTTTATCTTGAGCGCGGGCGGCGGGTCCGTGGACGGCATCGACTCGTCGTCGCTGGACGCCTCGCCCTCGCTCCGCCTCGGTATTAACGCGTCCTGGTATAGTTTCCATTTCCTTCGACCCATCAACTCCTCCGCCACCCGTTCTAGACCTGCAAACGGGAGATGATCTGGTCAAACACTTAAATAAAATCGTCGTACATAATTTTTTTATTTTTGCCTGTACGAATGACGATTGGAAGGAGTAATGTTGCTCGCCAAATAATAAAGCTAATACGTGTAACAAAAGAAAAATAATTGAAGATAAATTAGATATTTTATTTTGTTTTTAATCTCTAGATACTTCAGGAACGGCGCAAATATTTTTTTATGCCAGGTAACCAATAAAACACCGGAAGATTTCATGATATTTTAAGAGTTTTTAAATGAAAATAATAGTACTTGTTCATTTTTAACATAATACAAAAATATTAATGTAAAAATATGCTACGTGGACACTACTCCGCGATACGTCATAACAGCTATTAACACTGTCCATAAATACACAGATACAATTTATACAATAATTAAAAATGGAATAGTTTACTGTCATTCTCCTAAAACAGTGTTACCAATAAAACAGTTATAAGTCATAAATGGCCGCTATTATACCCGTTTAGAGTGTAAAAGCGGAACTTTCTCGTCACAAAAATGTCATCGAACCCGATCTGTTCAATTTATTGCAGTGTTTTCGTCTGTTCAGTTTAATTATCAAATATTAATTACATTTCATATTTATTGCGAGCCGATAAACTCTTGAATGTTGGCAGCAACCGAATGCGTCTAAATGTAATAAAATCTTGTCTACGGTTCATATAATTGTCTATGATTGTAACTTTTTAATAACATATAAATGTCATATGCGTTTCAAATACAACTTTACTAAACTGTCACAGATAATTTAAAAAAAAAAACAACTTTTTAAACGTTGCTATTAGCACTAATATAGATACGAAAGAGTGACATCGTGATTGACAGTAGAGAATTATTCGTATTTTAATCTTAAAAACATAGATTACGACCAACACACGAAAAGCTCTTTAAATGATTTTTGCTCTAATTAATCAAGTTATACCTACTTTAAGTCGACCTGAGATAGGAATCTAATATTATCCGGGGTCGGTTACAAATGTCCACGGGCGGCAGTAGCCACTTACCGTCAGGTGGACTGCATGCTTGTCTGCTACGTCCATATTATAGAAAACATCTTCGCATTGGGATTTTGTATCGTGCCTCTGGGCACGTGTTTTTCGATGCAACGCTATACACTGTGTGTTAATTAACAGAGCCGGTATACAACTCATCGACTGAGGCTGGCATTGTATTTAAAATATAGATTATATTTTTCTCGAACGTAATGACTCATTAGAGTTCATCGGCTGCGCGCAACCCGCGGGGACTCATTCAGACTTCGATTGCATTTAGACAGCGGTTCTCAAACTTATTTGCTCTACTAACGGAGAATCAATTATTTTTTAAAGGCGCCCCCTAAATGGTTTTATATTAAACATAATGACTGTGCCATGTCGCTCCCCTCAACCCTCTTCCTATAACTGGAACGTTTGCAGCCATCGTAAAAACCCTTCATCCCACTTTGAGAAATACTGATTTGGATATAGGAAGCACTGATTTTGCTGTTGTATTTTTATATTTTATTGTGTTTAATCTGAATTGAGGTCCCGCTATACGGATGCGATCATAGATAGGGAACAATTCACAGCCTCGGGCGGTAACCAAACTCGGCCAGATGTCTAATAGATAGTCAGGAATGAGTCCATTCTTGTAACATTAGGTTCTTTATTTATTTATCCAAAGTTATTGTCTCATTCAACTAATAATAAAATTAACAATAGATACAACCAATAATTAAATAATCAAACTAAATCCTAATCGATAAACAAATATTTACAATATAAAGGTATTAACATAACATTTAACTAAACATTTATAAAAAGAATACTTCTTCAAAAATGTCCTCTTGGGGCATGGTCCCATGGTTTATTCTTGTTAGATAAGTGAGCCAAATTCTCAATGGCACACAATGTTATAGAAACTTTGGTTTATGCAATCTGACATTGAGGTTTTGGCGGCATTTGAACATATCCACCATTACTGGGACACTGCAGTCCGATGCAAATGACATTTTTTTAAAAATAAGTTCTTACTTATCATATACATTACGTCAGGTTTGTAAGGATGACGTCGTGGCGTGATGGTATAATAATATTACTTATACTTAACGTTGTATTAAATAATGCTTCAGGTGTACCACAGTTGCGGAAGAAACGTTAATGCATAGATAGCCAGAGAAATGTTTATAATAATAATAATAATAATAATATCTTAGGACAATTCCACACACGGCTATCTGATTCCAAAGTAGGCAATTTAATGCCTGTGTTATGGTAACCAGACAGCTGATAAACATACATATATATATACATATTATATAATACTTATATACATATTTTTATTACGACCAGACACAGAACAAACAAATGTGTGCTTTTAGTGACGTTTAGTGACAACCGTGGAGCTACGTAGATGACCGCTGTCCGTAAGATAACCCTTAATACCGCTTATCAAATGCAGTGAATGAATATATTGAAAAAATAAAATATTATTTCCATAAACCTCGGCAATTCAAAAATAACTACCTACTGCGGTTTTCCATTGAACATCGCATAGCTTTTCAGTGGCGATCATTAACCAACAAGAGCGGAAATCTGAATAGCAGTATGTTCAACCATTCAGGCAGGCACTCGTTCAATCAGTCAGGTAGACGTCCAATAAACTTTATTATTATCAACATAAATTGGCTCTTGATATAGTAAGCAGTTCATTTTTTATCCTCTAGAAGCAAGAAATGTACGACAAAAAGACGACGTAAAATATGGTGTTCTATCAGGAAATCATAATATCTTATGGTAATAAATCGTCCAATATTTTTAAATTTCATAAAACGCGATATGAACAATCCAAACATTACTAATTCTGAGTCTGATAAGAGTTTGATGCTACGTGAGGAAAGGGCACTTGTACGAAGACTACTAAGCTGAGTTTATTTAATTTGCTGTTCGAAATTATGGAATTTCTGCTCCTTAAAATTCCATAAATTTAACAATAGGTAGGTGTATTATCTTTCAATTATTAAAAGTTTTTCACAGAATGAATAAATCAGACACAAAAAGGCGATTTAGTTTTCTTCAAAACGATAAAATATATTTCACAGATTTTAATTGTAATTGATTTGAAAAATATTGTGGTAAACGCGAGCAGTGTAAATGTTGCATCAATTATTATCAGCATTATTGTGTTGAGTCGCATCGAGTTCTCATTGAATACTCATTAGGAATTTCCGTCCGTATTACGGTACAAACTGCACCAAAGTAGCGAAGCATGAAACTGCATTTATTAAATTGAGTTTAATGTAAATGAGATTGGTTTTCTCTAGTTTTATAGCGTATTGAACGAGCCATCCACTTCTTTATAAATATATTTTATCGCCCTGTTTAATCGGTCTTAATAGCGCTATTGTTTAATTAAACCACCGTTATCTATCAGCTAGCGTTTGTCATTTTTAAACTAATGTTTGACCGCCTCAAAGACAGATATAATATATTCAAAATAAGGCACTTCCAAATGGAGTGGAAATAAATTGAACTGAAATGCATAGAATTACTGCGAAATTGCGTTAATGTATGTATATAGTCGGACGCAAATAGCAAGCGAGGTAGCAGTACCATAAAACATTATATAAAGGCACTGGAACAAAGACAAAGTGTTCTAGAGATTGCTCCAGCACGAATTCGGTGGAAGCGTCCGTCGGCCGCGTTGTGTTATCTCGCGAAAGCAGGTGACAAAATGAAAAAATAAAGTTAGACCAGTCTTGGACATGAGGACATTATTCACGTTTATCGCTGCACGCCGTAGGACGTCGCAATTAGAGGATTCTTCTTTAATCCGTTTCGCCGCTGTTCATTTAAATGCTTTTGAATTACGCAAATTCCATTTTGTTTTTTCTCCGCAACGTTATTGTCGTTTTTGAATGCGATTTTTATTTTTTTATGTTGACCAACTTGAGCGGTCTTTGCTGAAGGGTTATTACAATACACTAATTAATGTCAATTTTTTTCCAACCTTTTCTGCGCCTCGAAATTACGTTCTAACTAAAAGACCTCGCAGTAATATTAATATTGTAAACTTTTAATAGTCCTCTTTAGCCGGAGTTAATTATATCGACTGGGTTGTCCTTCGAAAATTTCGAAAACAATGGGACGGAAATTACGAAAGAGAAATTCAGCTAACGACACCGCACGAGTTTGAGTCCGTACACTACTAAAAAACGCGTTCCCACAAAAACCAATCACGAATCGACAGTCCTTGTAAACAAAACGCATTCGACGAAGATAGAATATTAATGTACCTTCATCCCGCTCACGGGCTACGGGACTTTATAGTGTTTCCTGATTTTCTTTGTTCTATTAGTTTTTGGTTGTTAACAAATGATTACAATTGATTACAATTTTATTTTCGCTCAACGTTTCTTATTAATACTGTCCGCATTTAAAACCCGAGTCATTTTTGTCTCGACTCTCTTTTTTTTTCTCTAGCCCAGCAAACAGGCAGACAGGCCACCTGACGGTAAGTGGTCACCGTCGCCTGGACACCTGCAACATCCGAGGAG
>DWQT01003635.1:0-12263 GCA_018244895.1 Myscelus amystis hages | reverse complement strand
ACTCTAAATATTGTGAGAAGACAAAAAAATGTAGTCACATTGATTAAACACTCTAAATATTGTGAGAAGACAAAAAATGTAGTCACATTGATTAAACACTCTAAATATTGTGAGAAGACAAAAAAATGTAGTCACAGTGATTAAACACTCTAAATATTGTGAGAAGACAAAAAAATGTAGTCACATTGATTAAACACTCTAAATATTGTGAGAAGACAAAAAAAATGTAGTCACATTGATTAAACACTCTAAATATTGTGAGAAGCAAGAGACTAAACAAAACAAATAATTTTTTTTTTTATGTATAATAAAAAAAAAGAAGTACTGAATAATATCGGGACTCTCTAGATTCTTATGACTGTATTGCCGTGCGAAGGTCTTGAGATTTAATACTTATCCGTTTCTGACATCTCATACATATGTAAATAAATATGTATGTACGAATTCTCCATAAATTTCTTTCAATTTTCCGCTTTGACTGTTTTGTTTTTACATATTTTCTAATGATGATTACATCACTGCATATAAGATAATAATTAGTGATACATTTGATATTTTACAATTGATTATATAAATATTAATAAATAATGATAAAAATATAATTAAGTAAAAACAGCATGACATTTAAACATAATCAATGTAAGCATTTATGTTGGGCAAAAGAAATAGATGCAGTGTGATGATCGGGCTTTCGGCGGATTTTCCCCCCATATCTGTAATATTACGACTATGTTATTCAAAAATATTGATGAATACGCGTGACGCCATTCTATTGTGATATTTCTCTCCCACGCTTCGCTACGATGGTTCGCATTAGAGCTAAACAATTTCTCGGGCGAGAAGGAACCAAAATCCAAGTTTTCGGGGTCAGTCGTTCCGGAGATAGGGCAATAAAGGCGTAATGATTTTGTTGCTTTAACGCTGATTAAATGCGCGTGCTTATGCAAATAGCCCGAGAAGCGATTTGTAGTTAGACAATATGTATGTTTGTCACGTAAAAGACCTCGTAGTAAGAGATATCGTTACCAAAATTTTTCTTTCCAGGATAATATTTGTTTGACGTAAAATTACAGATGATCTATTAAAATGTGTGACAACAAAATATTTATAGTACATAGAAAAGGTGCACTCAGCGTTGTGGGGGACCATGACCGCTGATTTTCAATGTACCTGTCGTAATTCAGAGTTCCGTATATGCAGAAATGTAGCAACAAAAACGTTACTGGAAGTGACAAGAACATAATATGTGAGCTAAAGAGGCTAGAAATAGTAACCATGGAATGGAAAGCATTTTAATCTTTTGGGAAATTTAAAATCACAGAATCCTAAGAATGTAATATCGTAGTTGTGCTGGAACAGCTGGGAAGATGAATGAGGCCTGAATTTTTTTTTTTTTAACTGTCTACTAAGACTACAAGGGCTACAGTTGTTCTGACAAACTTTTATAATATGACACTGTGAGTGAATTCGCAAGAAACCTAATACTACTTAAAAATAATTTCTATACTCTTGTAAGAAAAACTGCTTTCCAAAACCATTAGTATCCATCAACTTCTTAAGAAAATTGGCGTAAGAACAGCGTCTCCATATAAAAAGTTAAGGCGATCTTGTTAGTGAGACAATCTTAATTTTTTTGCGCGAAAATTTCAAACTCACGGAACAAAACTTGTTACGCTAAGTGGAAGGAATCTGATTTCAAAGTGTTTTATAAACAAAATTGTAAGCATAGGATTTAAGGTAAGTTATTTTTCTTATTTAAATTTCATCTGCACCCCTTTCAAATTACCTCTTCTTTTTTTTGTTTCACAGTAGATTCTTAAGACCTGAAGAATATCAATTTGTACTGCTGTATTATATAAGTTCATTTATTTCTATTGTCTTTACGGTAGCCCTTTGAGGCAGTTATAACAAATGTTCTAAGCAACTCTGTTCCCATTTTATAAGTCATTTTTCGAGCTATCTTCATAGCAAATTTCAATATAATCGGTGCTGCCGTTTTGTTAAATATTACAAAACGTACTGCACATTTGTATATTGAAGTTTACTTTTGCGCTAACAATATTACCTAATATGGGTTATCTTACATCTCTTCGGGATATTGAAGTTCGAATCGTGTAATTATCCATTTAATAGAGAGACCATGCATTGAGTTCCATAATTGGAAACTGTATCAATTTAATACCGCCTAACGATTCTCGTTGTCCGATAGAGCGATATTCTAAATTGATCTAAGGGATAATAGCAGGGAATCAATGTGAGCCGCTTTGGCATTTACAGTCATGTTGTAATGGAATGCATTCGATACCTATACGTATTTCCTTTACCAAGAATCAATTCAACTCTGTGTTTTTCACTATTAGACACCGTCCTTCGCTTAGAATTGATTGAACAATAACATGGAGAATATTTTAATCGTATAAAATCTATCTTGTGACATTTTTTTTCACCCTTTAATGGTCCACTGCTGGATCGGGTCTCCTCTCATACCAGGCTAGCCACGCGTTTGGCTAGATTGGTAGACTTCATACACCTTAGGATATATTATATAACATCCCTAAGGTATGCAGGTTTCCCCACAATGTTTTCCTTCACCATTTTAGCGTGATATTTACATTTTACTTATAAAACGCACGTGGTAAAATTCAGAGCAGCGTGCCTAGAATCGATCGCAGACCCAACGGAGTGAAAGGCTGCATTTTTAACCACTAGGCTAGGTACATTTATTCACAATCAATTTAATTATAATCACAATTTGTCATGCAAAGCAAATGAAAGTAGAAAATGTTGATTTCGTTAGATTGTCGACGCTTGATATATTATTATTATTGTTACGATTCGTGATAAAAGCAACGGAAATGCGAAGTAAAGTGTCAAGTGTATGATTTATTGACAGTTAGCGTGGAGATTTCATTCGCGTTGCGTTATGGTTTCTAGTAGAGCAGAAACATTTTTTATCCGCAACGTACAGTGCAATAAATACCGTCTCGTACAACGTAAGCTTAAGCCGAATCGCTGTAGTGTGTTTGGATCGTGAGCTAACCTCAAATTGCGTGGGATTTTTCTCGAAATATTGCCAGTGCTCTCTCGTCGGCAGTGATTTTGCGGTGCGTTCGCACTGAAATATTGTGTAAAAGGCATCGCTGTATTTTCTTGTGGTCCACGTTTTACACGCATGGTTGAGTTTTTATGACTACAAACGTGCCTGACTTATGCGTACATTCATTTTTTATAGTTTTTAGACTTTCGTACTGTGTCTATCCACACGCAGATCGTACATGTGTGTCTGTGACTTTTTATGTTCTATATTGCTTTTGAAATAGTGAAAGGGTATGAAGCGTCTTGATGTTAAGTGATTCGTTATCTGGTTCGCCTCCTCAGCCAGGTTTACATTCTTCGTCCTCATCCTCATCTGCCTTGGGTAGACCATTGCGTCATCCAGCAGTAAGGCACTCTCCGACATGCTTTTGAGTTATTACCTGAAGTCGTTATTTAAGCTCGTTGATAAAAATATCAAATATTTCGTAAAAGTAGAAGCTTGGTGGATAAGGTGGTATAATAAATTAATATATTAACCAATTTTTCGAATTTCGATTTCTGCGGGAGCAAAACCTATATTCTTATATTCCTCTATATTTCGCTCCTGCAATCAGCCTATAAGGTCTCGGACGCTTTTACGGCAAATTGATGTTATGGTTGATTAAAAAACCATTATACTCATTTGTATTCTGAATAAACAAGTATAATTCAGTTATTTGCATGATAATCATGTATCACGCGGTGTAACCTGTATATTTCGTATTAAAAATATTCGCAGTTAATTTCAAATTTGTTATTACTCAGTCAGCAATAATAATATCGAGTGAATCCAATTTATAATGTTTGTTTCATTAAACATGTATTGACAGCGCACACGATAAATGTTCGCGTAAAATATGGAACGCACGGAACCTTTGATCATATTTTGTTTGTTAATTTGGTGTAAACTGATTTAAAGCATCGCAACAATATTGTCGAACAGACGTGAAATTGGTTGTACGAAATATAATAATTAGCGCAAATATTTTGAATGCCGTTTACCAATAAATTGCATTTAAATGTGCTGGGCTATGTCTATCGATATCATAGTTATAAGAATAACTAACTCTCTCTGCATCCGTTTTGTTTTGACGAAATTGTGGCGGTTACAATTTTGATTAAATTTGGCATCAAATAGCTGTGATTCTGAAGACGGATATAAGTGTATGTATATAATCAATAACAATTATTAAACATTTACTAAATCTAACTAGAACTTATTTATAGACATCGCTACTTAGAATGGAAAAGAAATTCATAGATATTAGTAGACATCCATTGCTGACATGCTTTAATTACGGACGAAAACTTCATTCACAATAACTTATTGCTCTTGTTTTTAATACACGAAAGCAATAAATGTTCACTTGAAATATCGCGACAGCGTGTAGCGACGCTTTCATCACGTTTGTTCGCTACTGTCACGGTTTTAAGCGACGTTGGAGTGGATATTTATATTTTATTGCGTTATACAGAAACAAAAAATGTTGTATGTAACGCCAGTTTCCCTCTGATAATTTGGGTTTGTTTACAAGTTTTCAACGCATAAATAACGTTGTAATTCACTGCAAATGGAGGATGGGATAGGTGAGCTGACAAAAGTTATGTTATTTATATTGCGTAATGTGCCACCTAAACTACGTAATATAGGAGTTTCCTTTTAAAGTTGTCAACTAATATTTTTATTGTGAAGCATAAATTTCATAAACATTACATACGAGTATATAGCGTAAATCAAGTTCTAAGTGATTACCAAATTTATCAAATTATAATCAATACATTTAGAATTGGACTAAAACGGTGCTTATCGCTAATAGGCTCGTAAAATATCAGATTGTCAAGTCACTATTAAGTTAGAAGTCCCATTTACCTACGCTCTCCGCCCTGGCTACGTCCAGTCGACCTTCCCGGCCCCATTAAGTCGAGAGACCAACAGTTAGACACTGGGCTTGGATTGTCGCCAACCTGACGTAATAATGCCTGATTTGTTAACGACTTCTGTTAGAGAACGTTTAGATTTGACGTTAGATAACATTAGATTTTGGGTTAATTTACGAGTAATTATAATGCTAAGCAAGAAATTGTTGGGTATTTTCATGCACGTGTGTTCTAGATATCGTAACATTTAAAGCGAAATCAAAGCTCTAAAAGCTATGACTGTTTTTGAGGTCTGCTTAACGTCCATTTAGAAGCAATCGATATGAATAAAAGTTAGATACGTGTTATTTCATATTTCCTGAGTAAAATATACTTATCGAAGCGTGGAACACATTTAAGTTGCTACAACAGTGTTTTTTAATGTTATTATTTTTAAAACGTTAGAATTCATTTTGTGAAGTACGAGTAGGTAATGTATATTTAAACTATAGCATAATATGAGTATCATCTATCACCAGTCTCCGAAACCGAAAGAGAGTGATGAATGTAGAAAAAAACACATCAGGTTTGAGAAATTAGAGATATTTGGCACTCGGTACTTTCTGCCTACACCGTTACGGACCAGGCGTGGTGGTATCATAAAGTTTATTAGTGCTTATAACTATCATTTGTATGTTACTAGAACCGAATAAATTTATTTAGAATATTGTACCTAAATTTAGATAATAGATAAATCTATTAGTATAAAATATCTGGGGAGTATTTTGTAGAAAATGTCATAGTACGTTGTCAAACTTATATACGTTATGCCCATTTTGTGAAAGTGTTGCGGTGGAATGGTTATTCTCGCCACAATCGGAAGGTTACAATTATATTCACATTCTACTAGGGTTGCCACTGTGCACAACTGGGAAATCCGGGGCACGCTAGTGCCCATGCCAAGACGATAAATCTTACAGGAACACGTATTTTTATTTTGCAACTTTACTCGTTTTGTTCGAGAATTAATAAACAAAACGTATTAGTGGGTATCAATACAAATAGATGAATAAAGAGTAAGTAAAAGCAATTTTCGAAAAAATTTATAAGGTTTATTTGCTATAATTGCAACCTTCTATGCACATCTGGAATTAAGTCCTGATGGTCTGAATTCTCTAGCGAGACGATAAATCGACAACCATATTCTCGGGTTTAACTGATCTGTAGCCGGCTTTTGAGGATGACTGAATTCGCATTGACTTAGGCGAGAGTGACGCAGAAGGTATTGTGACAATTGTCTTTATTTTAACTTTACGTCTAATCATAGTCATGGATTATGCGTAACGGTCTTAATAAAAAAAAAAACGGTGCAATATATTTCCGGGACTTAGGTGAAAGTGTTAGTACATTCCATATAAATAATTATCTGGATTAGATGGACGTATTGTGTGTTAAAGGCACCTACTCATTTATGTATTCTAAAGACAATAAGGATGTTTTACATCCTTAAAGAAGATATTGGTTTAATTTTAAAAATCTCAATCTTTTGAAAGATCGAGATTTTTTAAAAGGAACTTAATCGTATTATATAATTGTTTTTGGTGGCATTAGCATGGCATGTTCAGTTAAAACTAATGCCTTTAGACAGACTAACGTAAGCCTGACATATATAAGTAGCGGTGGCTGGGGTATTGTTCCATTTCAATGAACTTTCACACCACCGGTGTGGAGCGACCGAAATAACTATGCACGTTTAAATTTCTTTCAATTTTACACCTTAAGCCTTATACATTACGGTTCATTTTCTTTTTCTCGTCTAATTTTCGTATCTATGAGAAATGACTTATATGAGGTTTATTTATGAAGCTTGTTGTGTTAGTCAAGTTATCTCGTAGAGACACTGTTTTACCTGAATTTTTACGCGCTTATTCGTGTGTCTCGGGTAAATAAAGTGTCTGTTGAATATTGGTCCTATTTTTTATATCGAAGTAGATTTCTCTAGCGACCTTGCCTCGGAATTTTTTTACATAAATCAATATAATATCTGATCAATACCACATGTTGTACGATAAAATATATTTTCTCGAAAATGAATGAACATTCTATACAATAAAAAATTTACTTCCACGCAGTCATGTTAACGAATGTTAATTTGTATACGTGGCTTTGTGGCTTTGACACTGAATTTATGTGCTTATGAATTGTTTAAAGCAATTTTAAGTAGGCCCATCTGCGCTAAGTACCTTATAGTTTGTCTTTTAACCCTTGTGTTTTTAAAGTGATACGTGGATACTTTATATATTTTAAATATCAAATATATGTGTAAGGAGAAAATACGAACAGGGAGTTCTTTAGAGAATTGTTAGTAACTTCAGCACTTGACCTTACTTTTAGAGATTTGAAAACAGAATCAGAAGCGATTTCCTCGTCTAGATCTACCCATTCATTATCATCGCTTGAAACAATCACCATTGATGGTTTTAAGTAACAGCCATTTAAGTGGTACGAAAGTTTGTTCTAATTATGAACAATTAAGTTGTTCTAATTACATTTTCGTGTAGTAATTAACAGCGAGATAATATCAGGGGGCATGGAGGAGAAATAGGCTCATTTAGTAGTTGCCTCACGCGATACTGTGTGGCGTTCAATTTGACAGAAATGCGTAATTACAACATGGACGTAGGAAACAGTTTTCAATTGAAATAAAGTGAGAGATAGTACAGTCAAGAAGAATGAGATTATATTAAAACAACGACCAATAAAGGATCGAGGAAAAATTATGTTATATAATAGCGAAATTACTAAACAGAAAGTTTGTTTCGTTATTTTAATTTTAAGCAATTTAACGCACTAAGCATTGTAGATAAATTATTACTCAAACGAAATTGAAGCCAAACGTCAAACAATTACAATTGGAACTTTCTAGGACTGTAACTTTTTAGGTCTTAGATAAGAATAGCACACCAGAGCACTGGAAGTAACAATAATCTAGGTTAGAACCCTTTTTGTTCTCAATATTCACGTCACTATAATCTACATCATGCACGCAGTACTATCGAATTTAAATTAAACTTCATTGAATGGAATAGCAAACTCGACAATGACAGGGCTACTTCTGTTTCTGAGAATACGGTTTAATTCTTAACATGAAAAGACCGACCATATAAAATCGTACACGTGCGGAAGGCTATTATTACTGGAAAATGGGCGCGGGAAAGCGACTGAATTTTCACGTGTAGCTTCGTAACGACAACACGCACGCAACGATTCGGCGTCATTAGATGTCGAGCGACTTGATGCGATTTACAGTTAGCGTTCTTTTCACCTTGTAAGCCTATTGACAATTAGTTATGACAAAAGCGGGGAAGGTCCCCAATTACACGACTGATCGTTGCTGTAACTAAGAAGTATTGCTATTTAGTTTCAATGTATATTTGCAAAGGTTTTTTTTAAATTACGAACTTAATTATATGATTTACGTATCGTTGTATGCCTATAGTGATTCAGATAAAACACAGATGAGAAAAAATATTATTGATAAGCCTCAATAAACAGCAATTCTGTAACCACTATACTAAGATTGGCCTCTGACTGCTAAGCCGCGGGTCGTGGGTTCGATTCCCATCGAAAACAAACTTGCGTGATGAGCACGTTAGTTTGTCAAAACAGATTATTTAGTATGATTTTCAGCGATCTAGTTCCTATTACACAGATATTTAGTTACGTTAATCAAAATTATACAGCCTTGTTATAAAAGTTTGTAATGTTTCTGAGGTGTGTGAAGTCTGCCGATTTGCAATTGGCCAACGTGGTAGATTGATCTAAAATCAGTCTCATTATGAGAGGACCTGTATCCAGCAGCACAATAAAAGTTCAAAAATAATATTGTATACAGCAAGCCCTTAAGGTGTATACAAATTGGTGAGGTACGAGTATAAGGTTGTGCGCTATGACGTGGAATTATTTATGTGTAATTTTCGTCGCTACTTCAAAATCACTATTGTGATACGAAACACGTTACGAGTGGCCTTCCGGAAAACGTTAAACACATTATTTTCGTAGCAATTTGGAATACGATTGTGGGAAATAACAATACTTCGTATTTATGGTATTGTAAGTTGTTTCTGTTAATTAAGTGAAAATGGAATTTGGTTCAATTTCCTTTTTCTTTATAATAGAGAGAACACTGAAAAGTTTTGGGAAAGAAGATGTTTATTTAATTTATATCCATTTATAAATATGTCGGGGCCGTTAGTTATTAAATGTCACTGACAAGTTAATTTTTCCCATAGGTCAATCGCATTATACGAGTACGATTAAATGAAAAAAGATTCCTGAGATTAATTAAAATGTAATAAATGCGGATCGCCAATAAAACAATGACAAAGCGAGTAACATTTGGTTGCAATGACCACTGACATTTTTATCAGGTGAAAATTAAGGTTCATATCATTGACATCATAATGCCCTCTGATACTGAATCTATGTCACTAAGTAGATGTGAAATTGAGTTATTTGTCACTGCAACAAAACCATACTAATATTATACATGCAAAAGTGGATTTTGTTTATCTTTCTTTCGCCTAAAACGGAGCAACGGCTCGATGTGATTTTTGGTATGGACATAGTTGAACGAACGGACAGTGACATAGTTTGCCGCTTTTACGGAAAAATATCTCATTTGCAAGTGAAAATACGTTTTAATAAACGAAGTTCTACAGTTGGCGATACGGCGTAATAACGGTACGACGTGTGAACAAAATAATTATTTTGACCATGTTGACGAAGTCACTTTTAATAGCTGGTACATAATATATGGAATCAGCACGATTCTAATCAAAATGAAGGTTCATATATTTGTTCTTTATTATAGTAAAAGGTACCTAAAAATATTAGTGCGTAAAGAGTTATGTAAAATGCAGCTAGAGTTGTGCCTCACTATACGTGCCTGGATTACATACAAGTAAATGAATTCATGATTTATTTGAGATCACATTAAACATAATATGTAAGTAGCAGATTTGAAAATAAATATTCGGGTGTAGTTAATATCATCGTTTATAGTTACGAAGAACATTGGAGTCAAAAAAAATGGACAAGAAAAAATAAAACATTTCACGTACATTGCAAGTTAATTCAGAACAAACTAAATTAGCTTCACGGCTAACACGGTGCGCAGTGACCCTGGTGATGAAAAGGGATGGCGCTATACATGTAAACTCGAGTGCGAAAGAGTGGCTTCAGTGGAGGCGCACTAATTGGGTGCTGAGGTAAATATTTAAAAAGGTTAGCGGAAACGTGAGGTTTTAACTTTTCAATTACGTCAATTAAAAGTGTCGGGCGCAGCTGTGGACGAATTTATATGAAATAAGACTTTTTAATGCTCCGTCAAGTGAAATAGGTGTAAGACGTGGCGGGGGAGTTAGATTTCTTACTGGCAATAGCACCCTTTGGGTACAATCAAAATACTTAAAGAAAATAATCGGCTTATTTATTAAGTTAATATAGTACGAATTATACACTTGCTTTTTTTATAATATGGAAGTAGAAGACGAGCATGCAGTCCACCCGATGGTAAGTGGCTACTGCCGCCCATAAACATTTGTAATCGACCCCAGATAAGATTAGATTCCTATCTCAAGTCGACCATAGATGCACCTATACCCCTGAGGACTAAGTTGGAATGCCTCGAAAAAGTATGTCTCCCTTACCACATCCTTCAAATCAGAACACAGCAGCGCTCAACACTGCTGTTATAAGGCAGAAATAGGTGTGGCAGTGGTGCCGCCGGAGTCGAACCACAGAGGGTTCTACCACCATTAAAATGCTATTTGTGAGCAGAATTCTATCTTATTCCACCATAGCTGAAGTTTACAAAGGGTCATGTCATGACGCCGCATGTGTAAGATAGTAATAATAAGTCATTGGATCATCATTAAATCATTCATCATTCTACTGCTGTAAAAACAGCGCTTATAAAATGCGCTAGAATTTTTCAAAACATTTGTCAGTCGAAGCAACACCGAGTGGAGTCGGTCTAGTTTAATTGACTGTCGGGAATTGGTCCCTTTTGCGTCGTTGGGCAGAGTTATTAAGCCATCTGTGTATATATCTACATATGTATTAAGATGCTGAACTTCTGGTCAATTCATTTACAGTTAACACATACGTAAACGCGTAGTAGAGAACAATGCAGTTAATGTTTTGACCCAAACTTTTTATTATTCCATCAGACACGGCTTTTCAGAAGAAGGTTTTAAGTCTACCAGTCACCACGCGGGTGGTGACGATTTACAAACCTCACTCACCTTAGAGACAATTATATAAAAATGTAACGTTATAATGAGTGATATTCAATCATCCAATTTCCAAAACACATAACTTTGTAAAGTCAGATGGCCAGGATTTGAACCCAGAGTTCCGAAACGGTTGGATGAAATCTTAACCACCACGCTGTCAATCCAGTTTTAATATAGATGTATAATATAAAAAATAACAGAGTTAAGCCATGCGGTAGTTAAAGTACAAGTTAGACGCCCGACTGGCTTCGTCCACTGACCTATATAACGCAGCGCCTAGATTTATATTTCATTAGTGGGTCAAGCATACCCACTGTCTCATTAGAGTATTGTTGCTTGAAAGGTTAGTTAAAATAAAACCGTATTTCGTATTAATTAAAATATCTTAATATTGAAAATTTAACGAATTTTTATTGTGCGTATTCAACAGACCATATGATTCCCTGCGTACGTTTGATAAGTCTGTCATTGCAGTGTTCGTTTCAATGTCCGTTCAGATATCGGAATGACAGGTTCAGCTATCGATTCCCGCCATTTAAAAAGGATAAAATGTTGCAATGTGAACGAAATTATATCGACTGTATTCCCTTATTATAATTGCTATATTTTTTAATACACCAATTATAATCACTAATTTCTGTCTAATCTTCTAACAACGTTTTGGTGTAGCCATTAATCGTTGCCTAAACATTGTAACCCAACGAAAGATAATATTCATTACTTAGCGCAAAATACTGGATTTCTCTTTAACAACGATAGCGGTGGGTAAAGCGGCATATTTTTTTTTTTTTATCGTAGCGCTTATATATTTTTTTCATTAACATCTCTAAAATTTAACCAATTGTACTTAAGCCATAATTTATGCTTTGAATGAGGCTAAGAAACTGTTGTTATTGTATTTATGAGTATATACATAATAAATAATATTTCTACGACTATTTGTATAAGACTTCTTAGCGATAAATACTCGTATGCTAGCCGAAATCGTGATAATATTAACTTAAGTAATGTTACAAAATCGTCAAGCATTGA
>DWQT01003634.1:0-12263 GCA_018244895.1 Myscelus amystis hages | reverse complement strand
ATATAAATTATAATGAACACCCCCGCAACCCCCCTTACAGGTGGAATTTCGTAAAATCTGTTCATAGCTGACCTCTACTCGCCGAATGGTATATTCCTACCAAATTTCAAGTCTCCGGGTCTTCTGGTTTCAGAGATATCGCGATGAGTCAACTCTCCTATGTATGTATAGATTACCTCCCATTTCATACCAGTCATCGCCAAATAAGATCAAAATCAAATGGCATTTATTGACAGTGTAATCCCTTACACGAGTAGAGCCTTTAGTGTTGATTTCTCATGTGCATTCAGTCGTATCACACCTGATATTGATAAAATAGTCCGAACAGGCGCGGAACTGGCAACTTGCCGTGACAAATAATTGGCTTCTACGAATTCTGCGAGCCTCGTCACCTCAAGTAGTTTCCAACGGCGTTGGCGTCACTGGCAACATTTTAATAAGATCAGGTGTTTTTCCAGAACATGTTTCTGTTTTATTGATTGGAAAGCTTTTTTTTCCTTTATAAGAAATAAATATACCATGAGTGAAGACGTATTTATATAGCTAAGTCGTGGCAAACAATTTAGTTATTTTCGAGTGTTGACTTATTTTACTTTAATCCCCTAGTTGCGTTTCGTGGTATGTTTATATCGGTTTTGGATTGTGTGTATTACAAGTGGTATTAATTGGAAAGCACCATTGAAAGAGAATAAGAATGATCGTAACTTTTGAGTCTTAACCTGTTCCATATAAGATTGCATATAATTAGCCTTAATATTTATATGTTAAGCGTTTCATAAGAAAATACCTTGCGACATGGCGAAGTGCACCTGCCCTATCATTATAATGCAAAAGCGTTGCATATTTACAATTAAAACTACCCGTGAAAGTGACCGACACGACTAAGCTGGTTTTGATAACACGGCACACTTCGCCAGTCGACTACGGACGTGTCGTCGCGTGGTTTTTAGTTTTCTCACGATATATTTACTAATCGGTTAATGTTTATAAGAACTTTCAGATTAATATTTAATCTTTTTATTGTAAGATATACTATATGAAATGTAGGTAATAGAGTTTCCTGTCCACCAACTCTGGATATGGTTGAAATAGACTCATGCATTGGCAATAGAATTTACGGTTTATCTATATGATCACGATTCTGCAGTGCCTCATAGGTACTTTAAAAAGAATGTATTGATTTCACCGTTAAAATACTAATATACTCTTACCTAAACTTCGGATACCAGTTGTGTGTGAGACATAGGAATATTGTATACAAAGACTTTGAATAGGTGTCGTTTCAGGAAACAACATCATGACCCAAAATGGCAAATTTAACAGTTCCCAGTGCGTCACACAGGATAAATTAATATTTGTGTACTTATATTTTATCTGTAGGTACGTGACCTTATTACTTATTTGAAAAAAGAATAAAATAATAACTAAGGAATCTGCACATATTACAAAATATTATGCCTTATATGCTGTTGATAGATTTAGATGTTATGCAATTATAAATTCCTATATTTTTAAATACAAAGAAATACTATATCATTTTAACTCTGTTTATTTGATTTTGGTCCGTAAAAAAATGTTAATAGTAAAAATCTTTCAAATACGAAACCCATGCGTAGGACCTAATATCTACATATATAAAATGTTCAGCTACTTGACAGATATCAATGTTTATTTATGTACCTAAAGTTTGCAATATCATCGTTGTTAGGTTATTGTTCCAACGAACAAGTTTAAGGCAATATACATTCGTTGAAACATTTACTAAGAAATATCTACGAGCTCTGTACCCAGAGACTTAATTGAATTCTAAAAACAGTAAAGGCCAATAAAACCGGGCCCTATCCTAACAATGACGACCCAATATACAGTTAACCTATTAGAAATGGGTCAACGTCCCGTCCCTTACTCTCACACCATGACATACAACGCTTCATGGCTACGATTTATGGTTCCCTGACATTTATGGACAATAGCTTCAGAACTCCACGTACATAATAAAATAATGTATTGTCGTTAGAAATATTGTCGTCAACTACAGTGCTGTAACACTAACAAGACCTTTAGTGTACAAAGTCTAAAGGTCCATTTTAAATTAATATTTATAAGAATGTAGGAGTTGGAATATTAAAATAGTATTATACAGATAAATATTCCAACAATATAGTTGCAAGAAATCTCATATATCCAGACGCGAGTCAAATAGATGGCGTTGATGTCACTCCCCATTTAACAATAAACACAAAAGAATCGTTCTGTCTGTCGCACGTACTGGACACGATTGTTTCGTGTATTTAAATTCTGGGTGTCAGAATACCGTTACATTTAAATTATGAACAAAATAGTCACAGTTCTCAAGAAACGTGACAACGCGGTACATAATATGGATGAAAAAGACAAGTGTAGTGTCATTTAATAGTACGAGATAAGATATAGTTACTGTTAGTAATTTTTAATGATAACAAAGTTTGTGCCAGATAACATTTCAGGGCTCGGCCGCTTTCCTTCATTTGGTACATAAATGGCGCAGAAGTACTTATATTGATGTAATCCTTATTTAATGTAACTCAACGTGTAAAAGATACGCTGATTGCGTCACTTCTATTTTCATTACGATAACTAAACGATTCAACATGTTCCAAAAATGGAAATTCAAAGATTTTCTCAAATTTGCGGTAGAATTCAAATAAACGAACACGAGTTATGAATAAATCTCAAGCACCAGTTGGGTTGTTCTATAACTGAAATTTAGGTAAAAATTAATGCGCTCGCACTAGCGGTAGGAAATGGAAAACACAAGCGTCTGTTTATGCAAACTTGCTCTATTATGACCCCATGAAACTTTCCAACATAATCCTCACGGGTAATGAGGTCTATGACCGATCTGAGGTGAACTGCTGACCGCTGAACATTCCAGCAGAACACAAGCCATGTCCTAGTTTACAACAGCTGTATAAAAAAATAATTAATCCTTTTTTATAGCCGTTATGTGCTACTGGTGCCTGTTTAACATGCAAATCGCAATGGAAGTATAATACCGCAAGGTATTATTACAGTTATATTTTGTTTACCTACGAATTGGAAGTAACTTGTTTGATTCTGAAAGGTTACTTGTATCGAGGAATATTCTAATGCCAATGAGTTTAGTAGCGTACGATTCATGCTATAAATATTTGCAAAGGTTTCCATTAAGGGGTCAAACAACACTTTTTATTGCACATCTTCATGTGTATCGAGTAAATCAATACGTAATCAAAAAAATACATAAGTGCGTGCATTTTTCATTAGTAACAATCGCTGTTAAAACCTATAAAATAGCAACTTAGTACCGTGTCATAAACGACCATATCCTAGATCTTCGACCTTCTTTCAGTCCCTTGGCTTTAGTATTATATGTATATAATATTAATTGTAAATATTGTTAAAGAAATTTCGTTTGCAATGATACTAGATCGTGACGTGAATACCTACACAATAACAAAGAACTATACATGAAGTTATTTTGTAGTTTGGGAGCTACAATACAAGCTATCCCGTTTCACGAACTCTAAACTGGTTCTTAATTGGCTGTGCCTTCGGTAGCAACCTTCAAATCAAACAATACAGCACACAGTCGTTTAGTTTTACTCCTATTGCGATATGTGATAAACTGACTGTAACAATACCCTTGTTTGTACTAACTACCACATATTGAGGTATAAATGCCTAGACCGATTTTAGCCCCTTTTTTCAAAATATCAAGACATGAAGAGTTTTAAAAAAGTTCTAAATGTAATATAAACAGATAATTTAAAGTTTATGTATAATAACTTCATGATTTTCTAAAAAGAAAATGTCCTTTCTTCTTATTACTTTTATTTCACATTTATAAGACTTGTAGTACTCGGCGTATAATTATGATTCATAATTTTACAATACCTATTTGGTTCCACTATGTTACGTACCCATTTTTCCTCTCTTTAGCAAAAGCGCATCAAGTTGAAGCATTTCGTAGAGATATTTCATTCTTTCATTGTCATCGTTCGCTAACCAAAATGCGGTTTCCCTCTCATTTGTCATCCGACCGAAAATGCTCGCAAGCTGTAACAAAACTGGTTTGTCTGGTAATGCACGTCAGAGGCATACACCTGGCGCACGTACGCGAGTGCACTGACATACTAAAATTCTTTTTTTAAATAATTCGACATCTTCATAGAACTTTTCGGATGATGCGAAATAAACTGCACTTCTAGCATACTCTATACATATTGGGAGATGGCATAAGCACTCTACGTTCAATACGCATTGTGGCAAGCAAGGCTAATTGAAGGATGCTATTAACACCGTTTGTTGGATTTAAAAACTTAAACCTCTTTCATGCTGCTGAAATAACATTGAGATGTTTCTATTATAAGACATGTTTCAGCTATCATGCAAATTAAGCACAAGGATAGCGAATTTAGGGCGTGACTAACAAAAGCAAATTTAAACATCATTATTATCTGCAACAAATATGTTTAAAGAAGCCCAATATTTATTGTTGGGTAAAATTTTCTTGCGATAAAGTATTCTTTACGAATTATTGTAATTTTTGGGTTAATGCATAGCTGCAGTTTTAAGTATAGCTAATGAAGAATTATTAAATTTAACACCTGAATTTCATAGAACCAGATATTATTCATAGGTATAATGGGACAATGTCTCTTGGTGTACCTACAGGGTACGGTAGTTAATAGAAATAACATCTCTTGTCATAAAATTATATGACATGATATGTGTATAAACTGAACACTTTTGGGTCGGCAAGAGCCCGAACGCTTGTTATTTAATTTAACAGCTTTAACTAGTGGCTTTAGAACAAATTGCCTTTTTTCAGAGGATTGTCAAGCAAATACAGAGATCTTATTACAAACGCTGTTATATATAATAGTCGGGTTTGTCGTAACTCACTCGCAACAACATACTGAGTAAAATAAAGTTTTGTTCAAACAATTTTCCTGCAACAATATTCTTTTCTCCACCGGTAAACTGAGTTGTATTGCATCATGTTTTATAGCGAACTGTTCATAATTTAACTGCACCATAAACAGCCGCGGATTCCAGTCCATTGCGCTGAATCACCAAATCGTCACACACTGATTTATGCGAGCGACAACTGTTACTTTTTCATTGGCTTCCATTGGAATCGACATAATAAGAAACAAAACAAATAGTAGACGCAATTTAAAAGAATTAAGTCTAACAGTGAAGAGCAGTTGACGAAAATGAATAATAATGAATAATAATAAAAATGACTTTAAAGGCTATAGACAAACAGAGACAAATACTGCACCGTTCAAAATTATGGAAATGTAACGTAAAACACGGATGAGAGTATTTTACTGTGTGCCGGATTTAATATAATTTTGTATTTGAATAAAAATGGGACTAAAGCATTGTTGCATACAGTGGAAACGCAGACACCGTGAAAACGAGGGCTGGAATTGTGAGGCTGGTAGCGTCGAGCCACAGAGTGTCGAACAAATGAGACCGAACTTACATACATTAACATAAATTATTAGTAATCTTGACCCGACCAGGTGGTCGCTGTCTGTAATATGATAACGTCGAAAAACTACACGATAGAATTACAGCTCGCAAAAAATCATCGACAGGTGCGAGTCCCAGAATTAATTCGGTTTTAATGGCGATCGAAAGAAATTTCAATCGTATCACAAAGTATCGGCGCGAATTCGATTCGTCATGTTAATGATAAAATTATAATTAGTCGATCGTTTGGTTTTCGGTTACGACGTTGCTAGAATTTATGAACGTATATGACTCATACGACTAAACTCAAATAAAGCAGTAATAACTTATGCATAATATGTCTATGCGACACATGTGCGAGACTATTCTTAAAAATGTATGAGACATTTCCGATAAATAAATTCTGAGTTAACACCTAAAATAAAAAACAAACTTAATTTTAAGTACCAATATTCCGTTATTATTGTGTCGAAACAAATTACTGAGTGTCGATCTGATACGATAAAATTCATTGCACTCTAGAATGATTGATTGAACATTCATAGCTAGTATAAGTCATACTAATTGAACCGATTGATCAGGCGGTGATGTTCACATTGGCCATATTGAAACATCAATGAGGGGACTACGAGTATATATTACATTGTCTGTTAAGACAATAGAAGTATTTCATAAAAAAAACTTACTAATAAATGCGAATATAAGAATAATATTATTATTATCTAATCGTGGGTTTGTAGAATGTTTTGCTAATTTATTACGTCAAATCTTACCGCAAAACTTGTGTGTTACGCGGACAATTTGTAGGCTGCACGATTGGCAAAACCACGAAGCATTCAGAGCCCTCGGAGGTGACAAAACAGAATTACGTAATGTCACAAAGAGGACACCAATTCTACTTGCATTCCTTACGATACGAACTTAAAACTACTTTGTATAGTACGAATCGATGGATCGTTTTCTGATGCTTTAAAAGGAGTAGATCTTTTTAGAAAATAGGACATAACATATGTACCTACTCAAAAGGGAATGCTCAAGAGAACAGGAATCATCTTGTGGACGAAACAAATTATATTAGAGTGGAGTTTTAGGAAAGACCAAACTTCTTGACATGCAAACGCACATAAACAACAAAACTAACACAACTTCTCGAGTAGGCAATTGCGCATATTGTGTAAATACTGTAGAGTACGAGTAATGCAGAAATGCATAAAGACGGTTTAAAGATATTGCGATAGGTATATAAAAAGTTATATTTCAAATAATTAACAATCCTTGAACAAAATACATAGCAGGCAAAGAATTCAAGAGCGATTGCTTAAATTTTTAGAATTGTTTCCCATTTTATTTAGTTAGTAATGTTGCACAGTGTAAAATTTATTCACTCCAAATAATACAAATCGAAATTTAAGTAAGAAGAAACCAAAGCTTTTAATGAAACTGAATTGCTTGAATTTCCTATCACCATTATAATACCGCTTCGCTCAAACCACAAGCTAAGATCCTTCCCTGTTTTATTTGCCTCATAGCCATAAAGACAAATTCACAAACACCGAGATTAAGAACAATAAACTAAATTAGTCACTGAAATATTTTTCCAGTATTGAACTCAAATACCCACACAGGTCATCACTGTATACAGTAGCTTGTAGAAAAATACATGATTATTGCAAAGTATACAATACAGTCATGTCCGAACCTATTCGGTGCATAAACATAACAAGCAACTTCTACTAATGTCAATTTTTACAAGTGTTACTAATTTGCATCCTGATACATCTGCATGGTTTGAATTATTCCTCAAGATAAATTAAATTTATTCACTGCACACATACCCGCATGCAATTGTAACAGCTGCTCCAATGCGCACCTTGTTAGTAGCTCTTGCATTTTTGGTAGTAATATGTGATATAAACTTTGAACGTTTTGCGTATAAAAATACGTAAGCGAATTTAAATTTAGAAGCTAATTGCAATTCCCTGTCAAATAATATGTAGATAAAGTCTTCAAGGTTATCAACGAAACGAAACCGGCTACTTACTTATGCCGACTGTTTATATTAGGTTAGAAAAATGTTCGTTTTCGATAATAGTTTATGAAAAATAAATATTTACAATAATTATGAACATGTATGTAATATATATTTATATAACACATACTAAAGAAGCACGTACTTTATAATGGCTGTACAGGCACTTACAATAGAATACACACTCCCAAACAAAATTTAAAAATAACTCGAGTAATGCTATGCCGTCAAAGTGATTGAATGTTGAACGAATGAATTAAATTATTGTAATGCGAAAGAAAAAAAAATGACGCAATGATCTTTAAATTTCTGTTGGAATCATTTTTCCTTGATAACGAAATCAAGCATATGCATGACTGTGTCATTGAACGACGTTTGGTTTCTATTTTTAAAATTTAATTCAGTTTATTACACGAGGTGATAAAAGTCATCGCGTCAATTTATGTGCGTCATCGTGCGAAAATGTACTTCGTCTGTAATTTTTATTTTCCCCGCTAAAAATATTGATATTTTCCTCTGGTATTACCGAACAAGCATAATTACACTACCTACCTAGTACATGCCTGGTTACAGCCGTTTAATGGAAAAAATAGTGGGACGGCAATGTTAAGAGGAATTTGCGTATTTGTATTTCATCTGCTACTCGTATGTATTATTAGGCTTGCGTTCGTCTATTCTGAGGTGCAGTGTAAAACGTCTACATTGTACCTCTTCACTGGTGTAAATGTGTTGTGAAATAGGTATATGTTATAAATATGATAGTATTAGTCATCCATATACAATAGGGTTCCTAGACATGTCTGATCTCACACTGAAACACCCTTTACCGCAGAACCGACAGTTCAATTAAGGACTTGTACTTCCCTGAACACCGCCACGGTTTCACTTAATTAAACACGCACGCAGAATATATATTGACGGCATTTTGTTGTTTTACAATGTAAACGTAAAAAGTAGCAAAAAGGATTTTTTTACCATGATTAATTAAGATTTATGTTAAAAGAAACCTTTTTTTTAACTACATATTTACACGAAATAAAAATTGTATAATTAGTTAAGGAGTACATAAAAATGGCCAAAACGTGAACATTAAAAAGTGAATGATAATTTTCTTTATTTAAAAATACAAAGAATTTAAAAATATAACTTGTCCGAAATAATACAATACAATTTCAAAGATGGCCAGTTACAAAGTTACATGAAATTTGCAGATACTGATATTAGGAAATATCAATGATTATAAGCGTTAATCATTGGAGATTAGGTAGGTAAATCATTAGTTTCTTTCAGATAGGATATTCATCATTTGTTGTCTCCTAGTATATAACCTGTAATTACCGGATTATTATAAATATGCAATTTGTTGGATGGTTTATTCATTAGACGTAGTCACCGACCACTCATTGAGATTTATATGGTTTGCTATTTATGCCTTGGAACATATTAGTCGAGCCCCCATAAGCAACACAATACGAAGATTGCTGATCGCTATATTATTATTGGGTATAATTCGAGCGTACAGTCACAGAAACGCAGGAAAACGGCAAATTGAACAAATTCACCGATAACTGGGATCTCCCGCTCAACACAAACACGAAACAAACATGAGACTCACATAATGCAACAATATTAATGACGATGTCACTTTGACATACGAATATATCGTTGCCCTACAAAAAATACTGGCTGGTAACAACTAACATGTAATTAACCTTAAAATTATAAGTTTAAAGTGACGTCAACAATTATTCTCAATTACGCAATTACAAAGGATTGTTGTTAAATCAAACTTAATTATGATATGCTGTAATTAAAATTATCGTTGGACTTAACTTTTTTGTAAAGTTTTGAATAATCCAAGGTTGCTGGACTTCATTTGCACTGCAGCTAGTTGCCTGATATAGGTACTCAATAACCTAGCAACACAAATGTCGCAGTTTTTCTTGGCTGTGTAGCGTATTCAAGTGTTTCTCAATTATAAATTATGTTATTAACACGAAATGTAAATAAAGACATAATCGATTGATTTTTTACAACTTACATATATATAAATATTTCTTAACGTAATTTTGAAACTATAATAAGACAACAAAGAAACTTGGCGTCACCTACGTATTTCTCAATATTTATCTTATAAAATATGATATGCTCTCTATTTCATTTAACATTTATCTCGATGTCTTTCAAAAAGTTTCCATAAACCAATCGCCTCGAACAATGCACAATGTCAATCCTTTATCAGTCAATGATTTTTATTGAGATGTCTTTGAAGAAATCAGATTGACCATAACGTGTATGTTTATACATTGTTATCTGTCTTTATAATATATGTGGCGACGGTTAACTAGATACTTTTACAATGGAACTGTTGAATAAACAGAATTATTTACTGGACAAAACATACAAAGTATCAACTCAATATTTTTAAAATATTCGGGCTTATTTTGAACGTTGCAAATCTGAGTGCAACTGTCAATTAAGTGTCATGGTGACACACAATCGAAGCGTCCGCAGATCCGTAATATTTACGTATCGAAGCTCGCAAAATAGAACTGCTTCCGCCGAATCGGACCAACAATACCGTTACGTCACAAGACATCGCTACACCACATTACTATTCACGCCGTGGAAAGATTTAACGACCTTCTTATACATTCAAGGCGAACTCCGTTTAAAACTAATGCCGTCTGCCGAATGCTTCCAAGTATTTAGCCTGAGCTTATAATAGCCTCATAGATAATAAATGACGTTTGAACTCAATCACTGCTCAGAAGTAAGTCTTGCTGCATTAATATGTAGCTTGACTACTTATACTACTAATTGTTACTATTTAAAATAAACTCTTGACTTTCATACGAAGATGTTATCTATCAACCTATTGACTATTAGTTTTATTTCAAATTTGTTCGAAAGAAGCGATTTACCTACCCATCCACTTATACAATGCGCATCTAAGTGTATTTTACTTTGAAGCATGTTATCGCAGGATAGGAAATTTCTGTATACATTTATGGTACTACACGTGAATTTAGTTAGTGCAATAAAATCTCATTTTCCTTCCTATTTTACAACACGACGCTATGACCCGACTAGACTAGACCAGAACCAGTCTTAGTACTTGCATTACTCGCGTCGCCACGCCTATACCGCGCTGAGGCGTAGCGATGCATCGATGTTCACAATCTAGTAAACATACCTTAATATTCATACTAGCTTAAAAACCTGCAAACGTATGTATTTCTTTTGTATAACCCGAGGACTTTTTATAATGGAGATATTTCGTGAAATCATCATTAAAGAGAAATAATCTTTTTTGAAATGGATTGTTACATTGTTAATCTTATATTGTTCTTCAGAGCATTATGCTTAAATCCCTCGATGATTTTACACGTAATAGCAGACGATGTCAGTGATATATCTAGCAACGAAAACATCTACAACTATCAAAATGTTTCATTTTTATTCGTTTCGCATGTGTGCGCTTTATTTTTGTCGTAATAAGCATCGGTTGACGTAATACCTCCGTCGCCACGGATGATCGGTCGTCTCATAAAACACCGTGTTGGCGTTGCGAACGTGTAGTATACATATTGCATGCATTGAAGCACTACAATTATTAAAAATACAGGCGAAAAAGGGCGAATCGAACCATGCACACGGATGGTTTCGTACTGCCATACTATCAAGAAATTGTCTGATTTTTTACTCTTATTTTTTTGACTCGTTTTCTGTCATTCCATAGACAAACAGAAAAATTAAAAAAAAATACCGGTTTATTGTATTGGAACTCTAGTTTATTTTTTATTCTTTATAGCGGCCTTATTACTGCAACAAATTCAAATGTCTTTCCATTTCCATTACGTTTCCAGAACCAGAGTGTCCCTTGAACCTGTGACTGACAGCGGAATGTTAGTAATGGAGTCCCATTTTTCCTCTTTAAATACAAAACCCTTACCCTTTGACTGGCGGAAGAGTGTATTTGTTATTGTTGATGTTAAAACAAACTTATTATTTAATTATTTTAATTGGATTTTATTTTTTTTGCAAACGGTACAAGAGAAGACTTGAGGGCGCCACTATCGCATTTCTCGTCTTCCAATACATTGACTCAAAGTTTGTAGGATAGTCACTACATTATACTCTGTGTAAAGGGTTACTTCCAGGAGCCGTATTTACTCTAATGATTTTACTACTACTCGTATACTAATAAGTATTCCAAATCGTGTCAGTTCGTTTATGGCTTACACACTGTCTCGCAGTAAATTTGAACTTTGTAACAC
Organism: Myscelus amystis hages; assembly: GCA_018244895.1. NCBI lineage: Eukaryota > Metazoa > Arthropoda > Insecta > Lepidoptera > Hesperiidae > Myscelus > Myscelus amystis. The sequence goes on along the minus strand of DWQT01003634.1, from coordinate 449 downwards.
ATCAGACACAGTTAACAATATTTGTAGCGTGCCAGTGTTTGCGTAGTAGGTACTGTCATCCTGTCATCACACGCACACATATCACACTAAATTAACTTATCTTTGTTGCAGGTTGCAATTAACAGAGTTACTGGGTGGCTGAACAAGGTCATAGGTATGTATGATTGTACACACATAATTATATATTACTTAGAAAATGCTATTGAGCTTAAGACCTTTAATACATTCTATTGCGCATAATTCTTAACGTAACTATTATATGTGTACAGTTAGTTAACAATCCATTTTTCAGTTACGTTATATGAACTTATACCCTGTCCAAGATAGCATGGTATTTTTGACAGATGGGCTAGTGATGGAAACAGGAAATAACTAGTAGTCCAAAATATAACGTTTTAAAATACTTGTAACTGAGACGAGATGGTGTGAGTGTATTATGTGTGAAATTC
>DWQT01003633.1:0-12263 GCA_018244895.1 Myscelus amystis hages | reverse complement strand
AAGTATGTCTCCCTTACCACACCCTTCAAACCAGAACACAGCAGCGCTTAACACCGCTGTTATAAGGCAGAAATAGGCGTGGCTGTGGCGTCGCCGGGGTCGAACCACAGAAATCTTCCACCTTAATACACTTTATTACATACTTTGTAATCCAGTCTGTAAGCTTTGTCATTCGCTTTTGCTATTATGTAACAAATCTTAATACGAAACCTTGATATTGTATCTAAATTCATTCATTCATCCATTCAATAAGGTCAATCACATTTATCTTGAATTCAAATGTGTACACGTGTAAGAGATATGTATTCTCTGTGTATTCCTTCATGATACAATCAATATATTGCGTTCTGGTATATTATTATTTCTTACATATCGAAGATATTGTTTCATGCAATTATAACTGACGCATAAAACATTGTTCGGTGTTTGTTTCTAGACGTTTCTAACATACAGTTAACCACATACGCAATATTGAAATAGGCGTCATACCGCTTTGTACCTATAACGCCCGAGGTGTGGTAGGAAAACACAACTCCTGTAGTCCATTTTCGGGAAAAGGGACAGACGATTTAAAGTTTTAAATTGACTTGTTCTGGACCTTTCTCCGTGAGGTATGGTGATAAAGATCGATGTCACACCGATGACTATAAAAGAGTAGGTATATAGCTCGGGACCAGAATACAGCTACGGTAACTCCTGCCTGCCTGCCACCGGGCCGAACGAAGATAGAGTGGCGCGCCTTGGGAGATGATTATGTCCACCAGTGGACTGATGTCGGCTGATGAGAACCCCTGCGTATCGTAAGAGGCGAATTAAAAAGGCTTCTAGGTTTGCAGCTGATCGAGTGGGAAAAAGAAGAGTAACCAGTTGAAAGACGGAAATAGGAGTAAAAGTTATTATGTTTCTGTAAAAAAATTGTTTAACTTCTTTTAAGTCCCAACGTTGGGATATGTGATACAAAAGAATATTTAAAAACTTTTTCAACTACCGCTTTTCAAATTATTCTTAATAGCACTTATATAATGTAGATACAAATAACATTACGAAAATATTAAAAGAAAATGGTGTAAAGGTATGTGAATTTTGGTGCGAAAACTGTAAATATGGCGCCCGGTACAAAACGGAATTTCAAAAAAGGAACAGTCCACACCTGTCGCGTAGTAACAGCGATTTCTTCGAGAACATTCCAATGTGAATTCGCTTACTCGGACCCAGTGAAACGAATAACGGAGGAACGGACGTCTGCATTCCCTCGCGACGATCAACATGGACGAGGTTTTTGCTGGAGATAAATTGGATTGTTAAGATGTAAGTGACACGAGCGCCGCTAACGAGGCGGGGGTTCGATATTTTTTCCCACCGCACACAGCGATGGGGACAAAGATAGAAGTAATTTAAAACCAGGTGCATAAAATCTTGGTGCATTTCCTGAATAACGTGTTTAATAATTATAATAACTATTTATATATCTTTTCCCCTTTAATGGTCCACTGCTGGACCGGACTCATATTGAGAGATATTTAGGTCATAGTCTACCACGCTGGCCAAATGCGGATTGGTTCACACACCTCAGAAAATATTATACACTTTATAACATCTCTAAGGTGTGCGGGTTTCCTCAAGATGGTTTCCTTCACCGTTTTATCAAGTGATATTCAATTTTTAGTTATAAAACGCACAAACGAACCCAGACCCCCTCGGAGTGAGGGGTTGAATTTCAAACGACTAGGCTATCACTGCTTTATTACCACTATGAACATACATATATATAAATGAATAATTTCATTGACACCAATTTGTCCCACATTGATACTGTTTTATCGCGGAACGCGAAGATCCCATAGGGTGTGCTGGGAATCGAATTCAGGACTTCAACAGGGAGCATAATCAAACTACATATTTTGTCAAGACAACTCAAACGTTACGCACGCAAGAAACGGTCATTAATAACAGACGCATTTTTTGTTTAATCTCATGAATGAAGCAGACCTGGACAGGCGATGGGAGAGCTCAGAAAAACCAGTTTAATCAATCAATCGGTCTGCGAGCCATTTGTCGCCGGCCGCGCGCTTTTTATCACAGCGCAAAAACCAGACACGACGGGAGAAACTCCGCCTGTTTACCGCACGCGGTATTCGCGCGGCAAATTGTTTACACACAAACGTAACCGTGAAAAACGCAATCCCGCTAGGGCTCCCGCTTTTTTGTTTCATGTTTTTGTACCGTGTACCGTTTTTGTACAGTTTTCAGTTTTTTGCTTCGAATTTTGTCTCCTACTCCCCGGGGATTAGGTTCAAATTCTTGTAAATTAGATCTGATCTGTTATCTGCATTTATAACTGGGTATTTAAATGTCAATATGTAAACATTGTAAAGACATTTGCGCACCCCACAGTCGGCCATACAATGTATGTTTTTGAAGTGTATGAAATTTACCAGTCACTTGCAAGCTTCGTGGACTATGGCCTAAAATGTACTGACTATCAGAGCATTAAAAAGTTTTAAAATATATTATTCGGAAAACGTTTTCATTGATAACAAAAAGATTGGAAGAATAATTGTGATTGTAATCTAAAATTTGAAGTTAAAACGTTGAATCTTAGGTTAGCCTTAATTAAAATGTTTATTGACGTTTCTAAATTCAAAACTCAATACAAGCAATTTATTTTCGTACAAACGTGATTAGTTCTAAATTTAAACTTTATGCACAGCACATATTCTATTTTCAAAATTTATTTAAAAAAATCTCCATCGGCACGTATAACGTATACTGTGAATAAGATGTAACATATTAAAACACCTTACGACGTACTAAATACCTACCAGTGTAGCTCATATATATGGAAAGTGACGTTAGCAATACTCGCTAACCCTACACGGTGTTATTACGGCAAACGCGCCGGCGAAATGCAAGAAAAAATAATACGCGGTCGAACGTATCCGCTCGACAAATATTGCTTGTGCAGGTGGAAGATTAAGTTTAAATAGGAAACACGGTTCCAGTTCAAAATGGTATCGAAGAGTCGTTACGGCAAACGTTGGGCGTTTATTGTATAAGACGAGCCGAATATTTCGACCCCGTGGGAATTTCAAAATAAAAGTAGCGTTCTAAAGTAGCCTATATATTATTTATCTTCTACTGAAAGTCTTATTAAAATCAGTCCAGCGATTCCAACGATTAGCCCGTACAGACAGAGAGACACACAGAGTCTGGGTCTCGTGGTTCTATTCGACTATATAAAAAATTACATCGGTACTGTCTGTATCTCAGAACAATTTTAAAGGGGAGCAGTGAGGCAGTCGGGACAGTTTGTTTGAATTTTAATATCTATTATTACAATAATCACCTCTAACAATGCTGTTAGAGGTGATTATTGCGTAACTAGCTTACGTATACATTTTCAATGCAAAACACTAAGGCTGGTAGCATTTAAATACCTGTACTTTAATAATACTTATAATTGCAATAGTAACCACTACGCCTAGTATCGGCTAGTACCGACTAGTATCGCCTAGTATCGCCTAGTATCGCCTGGTATCGCCTACTATCGCCCAGTATCGCCTACTTTCGCCTACTATCGCCTAGTATCGTCTAGTATCGATTAGTATCGCCTACTATCGTCTAGTATCGATTAGTATCGACTAGTATGGAATAGTTTCGCCTGTATCTCCTAGTATGCCGAGTTTTGAACGAGTACTCGTTCCATGCCAGCTAAATATAAGCTATTAGCATTTCGATGTTCGTATACACAAAGCTTAATGGCATGAGATAAGAATTTTTTGCGTATCCTACGGATGCGAACAAAATGTAACAAATTGCTGAGCTACTGTAATCTCTCGCGATTTATGAGGTCTCCCGACGATGTATCTAAATATAGGCATTGCGACTAAACATCTCGTATTTAAGGCTTATAAGGTATTACTATTAGACTAGACGTACTGGAATTTATGCTTGAGTACTAACTTAAGTTCTTTTTTTATAGAAATAAATATGTGACATCTAGAAAATTATTCACAAGAAATTTCAGATTTTTTAAAATTCGAATACCCAATATTGTATAGAAATGAACTGACAGGGCATACATGGAGTTACACACACACAACACACTACAATACATATTACCTACAGTTTATAATGATAATGGGACATGCAAATACAATACGAAACAAATGAGAACGATAAATTGACACATCGTGATGAAACTTTTTGTGTACACTAGTGTAAATTACGAGACACATTTTGTAGCACGTGTTGGCCTCTTTGCGGTCGGAGCGCTGTAGATCGCCTGGGTACGTACCTAGACCTAGATCGTGAGATGGAAACCTGAACTGCACATTGCACTGCAATCTATACGCCATTAGCTCGGGTACTACTGTTTTCTTTTTGTGAAATTCCATTTCGTTCCAACGTTTCGCAATAGAAATTTATAGCGAGAAAATGGGTAAGTTTTTGTTCTACAAAATACTACACAAAAGCGGAAAACATTGAAATAGAAAGATCGAATAACAATGCATAAACGAGAATTCGCGAAATATATTTTTGTTTCTTATTATTATTATTATACCATCACTCCAGGTCCCTAACGGGGTAGGCAAAAAGCACCGATTATTATTATGTTATCCTAACATTTAGTTTAACCTTAGTAAATAATAGTAAATCGTTTAGCGCTGATCGTTTCTTCGCGCTCCGTGGAACGAGTCCAAATCGTAGCCGAGAGTGGGTGTGCTCACATTAAAATTATGTACAACGTTGATTTATAACGCACCGAAACCTCAGAATAGCGCCAAAGAGTCATTATTGCAAAATCTGAGGCGTTAGTTCGGAACAACTGATTCCATTCAACGTGACTAAATGTTGAGTTTGGAATAATAATTATTCGAGAATTAGTGCATTATTTAAAATCTCAATGACTTTTTTTCTATAGATTCAACCCAGCAAACAGGCAGACGGCCAACCTGCTGATAAGTGGTCACCGTCATCTATGGAGATGTGCAATAATAAATCTATACTAATATATAAAGCTGAAGAGTTTATTTGATAGTTTGAACGCGCTAATCTCAGAAAATATTGGTCCGATTTGAAAAATTCTTTCAGTGTCAGATAGCTCATTTATCGCGGAAGGCTGTGGGCGGTTACTAGCCGCGGGCAAAAGCTAGTAATTATTATAATTATAAGGCTATTTTCCAAATTTGTACGCTGTAAAAAGCAAAATGTGAACTAATAATTCTGTAAAATCTTTAAATGTACCCACATTTGTGCATATAAATGTCTTTGTCTTTGTCAGACTCATACGAACCCAATACATTTCTTAAGCATCTTATCCCGATCTCATAGTTCAGTGCATTGATAACCAGAACTAATCGCGCGGGCGGTGTTTCTTATATTTTTATTTGACCCGAGGCCTACGGTGAGCTGTTTTGTTGCGATATCAGAATTTCTCAATTTCGGGGACCACCCACAATGCAAATGAAGCTATTAGCCGTACAACGAGACGTCTCCGGCGGCGCTGGCTCCATCTGTCATAATGGAAATAAATTAATACGTGACCAGTTCACCGGCGGCGGCGCCTCGCGTTCGCTACTGGAGCGAATAGCCTTCAGCTGTAGGGTTACCACGTTAGTTAACCGTGAGTTATACTAACGGATTTATATTAAACTTTCTAGGGTTGTCACATAAATGGAATATGAATTTTAATGTTCGATGCTTTTTATATTGGTGCACCTTTAAAAAAGAAGTGATTAGCAATAACTATTTTTATTATTATTTATTATGTATTATTTAATAGAATTTTCAATCAGGGTTTATATTCTTTTAAAATTCATTTTCTATTCAAATCTTTTAAATAAAATTTGTAAATAAATAAGCAATGTGACGTAATCTTTTAGCGTCAAAATGAATTGATAAACAAGATTTTATTTAAAATTGTGAAGTTATCGATATTTTTAAAAACGCAATTCCAATTCAGGATTCACCAGAAGTTGCGACTAATATGTATTCAAAAAATGTAGCAACGTTTGTCTGTTAAAAAAAAAGAAATATTAGTACCTACATACTAATATAATGAATTACGCAAGCACATCATGCAAAGATGAAAAGGTACTCAGTCATTCTGCCGAACAATAATAAATTGAAATTTTCGGGCACAATATGAAGGAACTGATTTATAAAACAAATTTAAAATGCAACTTTGAATTTGAGTAGTTTCAAGCACGTAGGAACGAACTGAATTATCGATGCCACAGATACTTATAAATTCTTTGTAACTAAAATTACGCTTTTGAATTTCCACAAAGAGTAGCCAGAAAGCGAAGTAGAGGCGAGTTTACTAATGACTAAAGTTGGGATGAAAAGATTTTCTGTAGGAGCGAAATCTCTCGGCTCCCGAACGACATTACATTTTTAAATTTCATTCCGTTCACCTTTATCTTTGTTAATCGCTGGTTCCATCGCTTGCGAGGACCTTATACTATTAAATGCAAAATCTTTTACCACTCTACATGTATAAATAGTCGCCTGCACTTATCCATACTAAAATAATTGCGATATTCCTGTTCTTTTACGAAATGTGATTTTTGGTATGGAGTTAGTGGCAGAAAAATATCAAATTTTTACTGGAAAACATTACACGTTTTAATCAAACGAACGTTATAGATGGCGCTACTAGCGCAAAAATGCGATGACGTGTGAACGAAACAAATAATTTAGTCTATGTATATGATTTTAATGTCCTCTATTTGCATGATACTTAAAGAGGTAAAAACAATTGAATCGGCATTTGAATTTGAGTTCGCTTGCCCCCTGCAAACGTGTTAGAATGTAAAGAAATTTTCTTTTACAGTTATCAGTCGGCTGGGCTTACCTAATTAGGGAAGTCAGTAAGTGCTTAACCGTTCGCTAATGACGGAAGCTCGTCAATATATTACGAAGTTACCATTGTTCGTGTTAATTAGCTTTAAATAGCCTACCGGTGAACGGCTTATGGAAAGCTCTCGAGAAATGTCGGTTCGTTAATAATTAATGAAACAATTTTTTTTTATTTCATAATGACTTTTGATACTACAGCCGGGTCTACATTTATATAGCCGTGGATTTACTTCGGAGATTCCCGGGTTCTTGTCCCGAGGAAGGATACCTTAAATGTTTTATTTTGTAAAACATCAACATAAGCCTGTCTCTTTCAAACTAACGCGGTAGCTTTTGAAGTTTTCCGCCGTGTTATTGAAAACGCTTGCAAGGTCTGTAGTCTCTACCCATACTTAACATTACTTGCAAAGTTAGCTGCTATCTTTACAATGCTATGGGCGTTTATATAGTTATACATATTATATGTAATCTCGAATCCTAATTAAATTCCGATCAAACATATTACGAAACGAAAATGTAAGTTGATTTATAAAACGAAACATTGCCTATTTTATCTGGTTTCGTGAAGCGTTGTGAACTGTTTTTACGTAGTCATTATTTGTTGTCTCGGATTCGAACGGGTAACAGCGCAATTACTAGCGCTAAACGTCCAACTCTACCTACTACGCAACTTATCATAACATACGAAATTTATAGACTTATTGATATTCTACAAGACATTAAATGGATCGATAAATTCGAGAACCAACCGAAAAACAGTCTTATAAAAATCATCTCGCTTAGTCATACTACTCTATCAACACTAGAGCGCTTTTCTTCAATTAGATCAGAAATACATGGCCTTGCTGGAAATTGTTCGAGTTTCGTTGCTAGGTTCCCGTATAGGCACTTGTCTGGGTTTGAATTGGCTCAAACACATCATGACGTCACAAAAATATTGTCTAAAGTAACGATAGTTTTATATCGTGCTTCTTTTTAACTATGAGCTTACCTATTACGGTAGTGCAGTCTAAGATGTATCTATTCAGACCTTGGTAGTATTATATTACATACATACCTACAGAAAATAATGTGATAATACAACTGAACAATTCAGTATGAAATTTTTATATTATAGGATTTTTTTTGTACATAAAACGATATTCATATATCATAATCAATTTTTAATTTATCTATACTTATAAATAAATTTAGAGTGTCTGTTTATAATATTAAAATAACCGCCTTTACTAAATGACTATGTATGTAAACACGGTACATATACCAAAATAACATTATTTACAATTTTTGTCTGTCTGTCTGTCTTTTTGTTCCGGCTAAACTCTCGAACGGCTGGACCGATTTTGACGGGACCTTCACTGGCAAATAGCTGATGTAACAAGGAGTAAATTAGGCTACTTTTATTTTAAAATTTTAACAATAACTTTTTTGTTAAATTCAAAACGCGGATGAAGCCGGGGGCATCGCTAGTTACAAATAAAATGTAATCTTAATACAGTCACGGTTAAACGGCTACTCGCTACCAAATTAATATTCCTGTCTGGTGACCATAATACAGCCAGCTGTCAAAACTGTCGTTACGGCGGTCTCATTAGCATTTTAATATGGTTTTAACGGGGACCGCTTATTAAAATGTCATCATTATGCATATATATATATACTTTCTACTTCATTGCAGAGAAATTTCTCAACAAATATCGGTCAGAAGCGAACCGAACTACATTGAAATAGATTATGAGTTTTAATTAATATTCATACATGTAAACCCTGGTATATGTTGCCACTGATAAATAATTTCAGGTGATAAATATTCATAACTTTACATTTTCTTACAGTAATGAAAACTTATTTTTTATTTATTTATAATGATTGCAATGTGGTAAAGATATATAAATGATAGATAATGTGTGTATGTATTCCTGCAGTGTTGGAATTAATGTTAATATATAGTCTTATTAGTCACTGACACTGAACTTTGCCAGTTCTATTCGGTATTCGTTGCTAAGACCAAAATCATAGCAGCCACTTATGCTTACCATTTATACTTTTGTTAATCTCTTCACACAAACGGACCACGATTTACATTTTAATATTTCTATTTGTTCCGAAAATAGATGGGATGGATTAATAAAAATTATGAATGTACGCATGTGGGCGGTCCCGCGGGTCACGGCTAGTTTATATAAAGGTCGCATTTCTGGGGCGGGTGACGTAACGCGTCTATAAGTAAATATAATAGCTAATACAAATAGCCCGTACGTCGGCGAGTTTCGGCGACAACATCCATCTTGAGAAATGTAACCTGTGTTTGCGCCGTAATGAGATCATACAGCGCATTGTATATTTTTGGCCATGATTTTATTTGCATTTATATTACCACTGAAGGTGAATAACAACTGCTTAATGATATTGTTATCTGGCCCGGGGTTCTCAAAGTTTATGAACGCACGTGAACGCTGCCGGCGCGGTAGATAATGGTATGTAACTTTGAAATATTGTATCTGCAGTTAATTGAGAGTAGACTTATTGATTTGGAGGACTTTAAACATTTCCATTGTATTAAAAATAAATTATCAAAATTTGCCAGGGAGGTTTCATACTCCCGATACTCTTGAGGACTGAAACAAATGACGCATGACATAGACAGTCTCATAACATTACATTCTTCTACTTAAAATAAAACGAAGACATAAGTGCGAGGGCAATATTATTGTAATATAATAGTAAAATCAAATATTACTATTAAATCGTTCACAATAATATTCAAATATAGAAGTATAGACAACTATCAATATTTAATGAAATCGAAAGCTTTTCTTAAACAGAATGCCATAGCGCAATACAATGTCTATACAAAATTATAGGTAAGGTGGTTAAGTACACTTCAAATACAACTGGTGCAATTGAAAGCGAGAAAGCTCATTCTAAACGAAAAAGCTCGACGGCTCCCGTGTAAAGTTAGAGAAAACTCATTGCAGCCGAAATTTCGCTTTCAAATTCGACCTAGTTCTAGAAAATAGGGAACTATGTATAAAGCTTTAAATTCACTTACCATGCATTATGTAATTGTACAGTAATTAAAGATTTTTTCACAAGGTAGCAAAGTTTTATTGCGTACCAATTATGTCCAGCAGTAAAAACATTATTTTAATGTAAGTACTATAGGTGTTGTAAGAAATTAAATTTTTTTCAAACGCGACGCTCCAGATAAAGGCAGTTTTTGAAGGCGGATTTAAGGCAATCATTTTAAAATAATCTTCACGTGTGGACCAGTAAAACAAAATTTACTCCGGTTTATTCATAAATTGTCAAAAGTTTGAGAACCGTATTACAGGGATTTAGTTATAACATCCGAAGGCTTTATGACACGTTGCATAGAATACGGATCGCAGGAAATTCTAAATCCGCTTTGCCCCGAATACCTACTCTACGATCTACGACTTGTCATACACTTAGTCATGTTGTCATAGACTCATACACTTGGTCATGTTGTCATAGACTTAGTCATGCTGTTCTATGACAATAAGTCTTTACTTAGTTATATTGTCATAGACTTAATCGTGTTGTCATAAACTTAGTCATTAACTTAACTTTGCTTTACAAAATACTATAAAGTTTCATGAACTAACCTACTGCTCTTCATCGCTTGGGTGACAAGAAACATCAATGACAAGTTTTTTTATATGCATCTTAATTTTTCCGAGAAAAACAGGTATTCAAAATGACAAAAAAGTTGATGGCTATTGACATGAATACATTGCTGGGACATCACGCGCGGACTGTAAAAACTCATAATGTAGTAGTCTATTAATGTACTCGTATTATTAGAATAAAACATATTTTTCAACAAAAAATGGTTTTAGATAGCTTCGGAATATGCGTGGAAAACATTGATTTTACTAGAATAATTTAAACACGCGAATTTTTTTTTATAACCTTCAATATTTGCATATTGGCATATATAAAGCGATACGTTTATAGAAGCTTTAGACTAATTTATGGTTATGCTAAGTTAAGACTTAGGAAGGAGCTATTTCAATCCTATTGAGATACAAAAAACAGCGCATGGATAGAATGCCAAAATTCTTCACATAACTGATCGAAACAGCGTTTATTGCTAATATGGCTATGAAATTGTATAATTTATAAATATTATAGACGTATTTATGCAATTTCCTTTTAAATTTAGCCATTTTAATAGACGTGTAAAAATATTTTTTTTATTACACATTGTTGGACTGTTGCGTGTTATGTTTCAAAGTATTTGATATTAATAACTTATAAGATTAAATGTCAAGACAAAATCATTGGTTGCAATATCATTGGTCCAGACTCATTTTGAATATAAGGCGGATAACTGAATATAAGTGTGTTATCGGCCTAAGAAAAGCGTTTGCAAATGCACAAAGAAAAGCGGCCACCAAAACCTCGACTAAAAAAATCCCGTTGACCAGTTCAAAAGAACTATAATGAAACTTGAAAAGAACTAATTGTCAAAGTTTCAAAAACACCTCCCCTGACATTTCGCCTTTCGTCTCATTTCAAGCGAACCTTGGAACTTGAAATATAACAATGACTAAAAAACCCCAGTAACCTCGAGGTGGACTAGCGAATTAGTCGAGTCGGCTCGTAAATTAATTCAAACAATGTCGACGAGGTTTTCGTTCGTTCTGTTCTTCCAAATTACCTTTTTACCGCGAATTACGATATTTAAATATGCCGATTAAGCAATAAAAATGTTTAGATGTTCTAAAAGGTTATAAATCAACGTTAAGATAAATAAAATCTTCACCAATAAAATAAAGTCAAACTGTTTGTAATAACAATATAATCGCTTACTAAGCAAATACCATACCGTATCTACTCGCGACAAAAACCAACTCTTTGTCTGTATCTTTGTTTCGAATAAACTCCGAAACAGTTGGACCTATTTCGATAGGACTTTCTGACTGATAGCTGATGTTATGAGGAGTTATTTAATATTTTTTTTTAATACAAACTAAACAATTTTATAAAACGAGAAATACATAACACGTGCATCTCTTTCGCTCATGATGGAAGCGTGACGACTTAAAATCACATTACGTGAGAGTTAACACGTATGCAAATGTCTTATTTATAGGTATTATAGTGACGGTCTATCATCGCTCTATCTATAAATCGCTCTCACAATCAGAGGAGACCCGGTCCAGCAGTGGACCAGTAAAAGGTAGGAAAAGAAACTGTTTATAAATGGCAGACATCATCCACAGGAAACATGCCGACTTAGACTCTAAGAAAAGCGATGCACGATATGTGAGTGGCCTCACGTACACCTTCATCAGCCTCGCAGGAGGCGCCCTCGGATCGAGCGCACAGCCCATCGTCCTCTTCTTCGCGGGGCGGAGATGCGTACTCAG
>DWQT01003632.1:0-12266 GCA_018244895.1 Myscelus amystis hages | reverse complement strand
AAGCAGTACCTAAGTACAAAATTTAATATGTTTGCTTCTGTAAATGTCCAGTCCAGTGTACTAAATTGTTAAATAAATAAAATCAATGATCAATGCTAATGAAATACACGACTCTGTCACGAAAGTACCGGGAGAAAATCTGTAATATAGAAACTATTTGTTCGATGATTGTCTATTATGAAATTCGCAATACACACAAGATAATATGACTAAAAACAGCATTGTATATAATATAAACAACAGATGCAACTCAAACTTCGCGTCTAAATGGAAAACAGTTGTGCCAATCTAACAACGGCAAAAATAACAAAAATTTGAATTTAGAACCATAAACAAATAATCTATTCCCGATGCTTTTTTGACTGAATGTATATCGTTGCAACCAATTCTCCGTTCCTCCATATGTGTAATTTGTGTGTATTTGTTATATTTATTTTAATTCAATTGATATAATGTAGTTTTTGTACGAACTACATGGTAGTTTGTCACGGCCCATCTGATGACAAATGGCACTTACGATGTATCTATAATCAAATATTAAGTTGTACTAATAAATGTAAAAAAAATAACGGTTGTGTGATATTGCGGGTCGCCTGAACTATGTGTGTGTATTAAAAAAATTAATATAAAATACTCGTTAACATGTACTTTAATTTTGGTGTAAACACTTAAGTAATAATACTATGATTATAATTGCATTTCTTAAATTTATATGCCGTAAAAAGCAAAATATGGATAGAACTAATAGGTAATTGTCTAACATCTTTAAATGCACCTATATCTATGCAAATAAACATTTTTATCTCTGTCTCCGTCTCTGTCTGAACTCTGTCTCTATCTCTGTCTCTGTCTCTGTCTCTGTCTCTGTCTCTGTCTCTGTGTCTGTGTCTGTGTCTGTGTCTGTGTCTGTGTCTGTGACTGTGTCTGTGTCTGTCGCTGTCTCTCTTTGTCTCTGTCTCTGTCTCCGTCCCTGTCTCAGTCTCTGTCGAGTCTAACTGCTTATCGTGCCTCCAAGCACTGCGGGCTCCGCAAACTTACTCCCAATCGTCATTATAAAGCCTTAAATCGTGTCTTATCCAAGTGTAAACTTTGTCTGAGTCACAATTTGTGTTGCGGTTTTAATCGGAACTTCACTCAGTAGGTAGCCACCTTTTCGACCCGAGTTCATTGGCATTTGAGAAATTCCTTTTATTTCTGGGAATTAATGTTGCTGCCTGCAGATTGTAATATCAAAGCGGAAGTCTACAAAGTATGGTATCGTTACAAAGTCTCGGCGAAGTTTCTATGTACTTACTGTATAAGTAGCTTAGAAAAGCTGCAGCTTCATGGGTAATATTGACTTATTTTAGCAAGGACTGGCTGTGCTATGCCGTGTTCCCCGCGTAGACGATTCCGTGGGTTTTTTTGGGATCGAAAGTACTATTTATATCGCCCTATAAACTCGCCTATCTTCCGGCAAAATCCCATTAAAATATGTGAGCCTAATAATGGCACCTTCAAAGATTCAATTAACAAAGGTAACATGGATATTAAAGATCAGTACCATTGAATTGCTGCTTCAGAATACTGACCGAGACCCCGGGACTAGCGAAAAGTGGTTCTCCTTCTCATCAAATAAATGAAAAAAAATAAAAAAAATTTGGTCGATAGTTTTCCTGATACTTTTATAGTCTATCGAAATCGAAGTTACCAAAGTGCTCTTTTCACTAGTTCAGTGTTTTAAAAAGACGTCATTCTTGTGTTGACTGTTCATTAATAAGTGGTTCCCGTCAGAAAGTTGGATGAAAAGTGAGAGTTGTCATTTGGTGGGAGCGAGAGCGGCGTGCGAGCGAGACGGCGAATCCTCATCCGTTGAAAGCCACGGCGCCGAGCGCCCGATGTACAGTCGCATTGACATCGCACAATGGAATAAATGTTATACAATTATCTAATTACTCCGCGACAGTCCGATCGCATTTTTACTTGATTGTACTTATCTAAATCTATACTAATATAAATGCCAGTGTATTAGTCTTTTTGTATGTTTGTTCCTCTTTCATGTCAAAACGAAGCAACGGATCGATGTGATTTTTGGTATGGGGATAGTTGAAGGTTTGGAGAGTGACATCATTTCTATGTGAAGCCGATTCCATCACATAAAGGGTATAAATAAAATAAAAAAAAAAATTTTTTTTGACTGGAAAATACATTTTAATCAAATGAGCATTACATATAGGGTTTGGGTGCAATAATGGTATGACATTGGAACAGAATAAATTGTTTACCCCACGGTCGTGTTATTAAATGTAGTACAATAAAATAAAACGTTTTATTAAATCTACATAGTACAATAAAATAAATCGATAATCTTCAAGAAAGATCACTTTGTTCGACTCCTCGGATGTTGCACGTGTCCAGAGACGACGGTGACCACTTACCATCAGCTGGCCCGTCTGCCTGTTAGTTGGACTGAATTATATAAAAATAAATCCTTATATTAAATCTAGTATAACCGCTGCGCCCGAGTGTACCGAAATAGACGACTTGAATCACGTCTGCGGGAGGAAACGCGATTGTTTTTACGTTTCTGAACAGCGTCGGCTCACATTAGGCGATTTTATTTATTTATTTTATTTTATGCGATGTTATTAGAAAATATATATTATTATTATGGTTTGTAAGGACAGAGATATCTGGCACTCGCTGCTTTCTGCCTACTCCATTAGGTAGCTAGCGTTATGGTTATGTATGTATGTGTGTATTATTAGAAATAACGATTTTCTAGTACTTGCTTTTCCCTATTAAAATCAATTTCAACGGGTGATGTAGTTATTTTCATCTAAGAATAGCTCAGCTAAACTTATGTTTGCATAGATTTACCTCCAGAACAAATATGTACCTATACACAATGTTACTATAACACTTTACACACACGATTTTAAATCATCGCATTACAATTCCACTATTATTAATAATAGCTAGTCTTATTCTATACTAACATTACAGAAAAGCTGTGATACTCAATAATTTTACCTTTTATTTTACTACTTTTAAGATCTCATATCTTTTCCCTCTATCTCTGAAAGCTGTAAGGTTTTAATCCTGTTTTGATAAACAGTCAAGGGTAAATGAATAAATGATTTAATGAAGGGTAAATGGGTAAATGAATAAATGAATTAATGAAGGGTAAATGGGTAAATGAATAAATAAATGAATACAACGTCAACGTCAGTATCGGCCCGTGTGGCGCGGCGCATGCGTGCTACGCGCCCTGTCATTACGCCGGAGCGGCGCGGACGCAAATTACGTTACATGTACATAGGGATTATGTACAATTACTATGTAGCGCTTATTTACCGAACGAACGCACGCGATCCAGCGGTTTTTTTTTTGTTAACCATTCCGTGGAATAACAGTTGAAAATACAGAATATCGAATCCTTTGGCGCTTTAAATTGAGGCCCGTGGGCGTTACGAAATATTATCGGAATCTAAGGTCCCGAAATTGTCTTAAACTTAGATTCTGTGGTAAAACAGCAGTAGGTTGAATGTTTTGTTTAGAATACTGTCTGTGTGACATTTTACTTAGAATCTTGTCTATGAAAGTTTTACTTTTAAAAACGTTCCGTTTCTGCTTTACATTTAAAAAAAGAACAATCGATCAGTACGTATTTAACATCGTCGTTTAATGAATTTTGATGTGCACGAAAATGCTGTTATGGCGGTTGCATAATATTAGAAATAATTCACTTGTAACAATGTAGGTAATACTTAATCACATTTCTTAACCCAAACATTGGATCGAAGCAATTTCGCCATACTTACATTGAAGCTAAATGAATGTATAATTCCTACATGCTGAACATATCAAAATGTTTAGTGAAGGTCGATAGAAAAAATGGTGCTTCGGCTACTGAATAGCAATAATCGGTTACATATCCTTTGGCGAAACAACTTTAATCCGTCCAGAAAACGGTGTATTCCATACAAAAATCCCCACAATTCAAGTATAAAATTTACATTGTTCGTCCATAATCATATCATGAACGATTGGCTGAATGCATTGTGTTACCTCGCTTCAATGGTTCTCTGCGCTCCCTAAAAAAATGAACACAAGAAATGGCGGCAAAGCAGTTTTTGTACAGCTACTGTTTTTGTTTGACGGCTTGCTGACTGACTACGAAGTAAGTAGCATATACAATTCCTGTCTTATTTGCATAATAATCACCTTTTCGTTATCTAACCTGAATACGAAATCATAACCTTTGCAATAGAGTGCTTGTAATAAATAAATACTTAAATATTTAATATCGAAACACTTGAATATTTACGACAATATTGAGTTGTACGTCTGAAAATCGTTTCAGTTCCCAGCTTTAGGATGTTTATGACAGGGGTTCTCAAAGTGTCTCTGTTGGCGCACATTTAGGTACAGTATTCAAACTGGGCGCATCCTAACCTCAAAATAGGGTACAATTATTAACTTTTAAATTCGTCAGATCTGTATAAATACGTTTTACTGACGTAAACATTGAATTGAAGATTCAAAATTGTAAAATATTATCACTCTCAATCTGTAAAACAAACAGACATCAATAATAAAGACGAACAGAGAATCGTTCCATCTTCATTTTGGCAAGTTGTGTTCAAAAGTGCAGTATCATGCACTAATGCACCGCGAGGCAGGATGGCGCGTCATCACTCAGACAAATGGATCCAGTAGCACTTGAGTACTTGTCAAAATATTGACAAAAAATGATCCCGAATGATCTACGGTGGGTAGAGGACACTGGGGTGAAAATGGTAGTAGCGCCAGCTGAGGAAGTCAGGAGTGAGAGATCAAGGAATTTATACACTATAGCCATCACGGTTCTTCTACTTTGTGACTTCTCCTGGCTTCGTGGTCGAGTGGTTAGAGACCCTGATCGCTAAGCCGGAGGTCGCAGGTTCGATTGCCAGTCAGGCAAGACATTTGTGTGACTAGCACGTTAGGTTTTTCTGTGTTTGGGTGTATTAAAAGCATCTGTTTAAGCATGTATATTATTGTGTAGTGAAAAAGCCACCAAAACGAATAAATTTGTGTGTTCTCTAGTGTACATTTGTCAGATTGTTACAGATTTCGTTGGCGTGAATGCTACGTTGGGTGCTATCCTGGTTCCCCGCTATAAGGGGCCTTAAGTATACTTCATCACGCAGTCTCTGAACGGAGGGAGCGAAATTGGAGGAGAGTAATAGTTTTAGTGAGTTTCTTTAAAAAGATTCGTAGGTAGTTCCATTAAAAATCGTCACCAAGAATATTCGCAAACTTGTCGTAAATACATCGTTACTAATTTAAAAAAAAATGTTCTGAATTAGCAGTCTTTGTTATATTGGTTTTTGTTTATCAAAAAATGATACTTAGATGGTAAAATATAAAAAATCTAGCACACACATTACGACTCATCTGACCTATCATCAACATCCGACATTAGCCCACCGCTGGGCTAGTAAATAGTACTGAGACTAATTTATCAAAGTTATTTAAAAGTACAGATAATGCACACCAAACACGCCTTTATAAATATAGCAGTATCAAACCATGTTTAAAAAAAAATAATGTCTATTTATATACTACTTTGTTTTTGCTTTTTTCACGCAGCCTTTCAATTCGTTTGCCAAGCACCGTAACTAAGTCTATCGGTGTTGCCAATTCTTCACATAAATCATCTCATTATGCGAACCCAGCGGGCTTAGGACATTTCTTTTGGAGAAAGTACCGACAGCAAAAACTGGCAACACAATGCGAATGATGATTTAAGTGATTCTATTTTTAAAAATGCGATACTGGTGTTTACTAATGCATTGATATTGGACAGCCAAGGTTTGTTAATATGATTCAAGAATAAATTTATTTCCTCTGTCTATAACATCAACAACTGTTAAGCATGTTGTATTCTACCTGACGTAAAATAATTATAATAGTCTTCATTTAAACGTGGAAGGAATAGACCGAAAAAGTCGTAACATCTATTTTTTATCATACAAAATCTGGATATTTTTATAAATAAGTAATATAACTTTTAAATTACTTCTCTTCGTAGCACGATCGATAAATACCGTGAATCGATCGGAAAGATAGATAGCAAAAACACTAACATTCAACGCATTTAACTTGTAATTTATATTTTATAGATAATAAATATAAACAACATTGACTTTATGATCAGAGTTTACTGCGTAAATACGCACAGTTATGCTCAAACGAAACTGGTAGCCCACTATTTTAATAACTAATATATTTATAAATAAAAATAAACAATTTCGATGATCAAATAAACTATAAAACTTAAAACGTAATTTACTTCGGCACATTTCAGTTACGGGCGCCAATTTAAACGATTCGATTTTACGTAGCACACGAATAAAATTGTACGCCTTAACGCTGTTAACATAAGAAATCTTACCGCTTGTCTATGGTTTTTGTACAGATACAATAATATTTGTGCTTATAAAAGGGCCCCGACTAACAAGGTGAATTTTAATTATTTTCGAACCCGTGTTAATTTACTTTTTTAAGATCGAAAGCGGTGTCTTTGCGTTGCGGTGTGTTTGACGTGCGTTTTTTTTACCCCTCTTAATTCGTAAAATGGCATGTTAGCGCCGAAAGTTCTGATCTTTTTTAAATTATTATTGATATAGGTGTGTTTCCGGTTGGTCCTAAGCGTTTGGGTGGCCGGGATGGTCACTATGGACCAATTATAGTTTTTGCATGCGACATTTAAATATCCATTTCCTCTAAATTGTGTCGTGCTGGACGAAAATTGATGTGTTTAGGAACTATACTTACCTTTGAATCCTGAAATTATACGAATATATTATTAAAAGACGATCTGATTTTTAACTTACGTACATTAGTGTATTTAGATTTTATATTTGCATGTATTGTGCCGTTTATAATATTTTTTTCCTTAAACATCTGTGGCAGAAAAATTGAAGTAACTTAGAAATAATTTCCTTGACGGCTTCGAACCTAGGCAACGTTGTAGACTACAGTTTTACATCTGTTCCCGAAAACAGATACGTTTCTAACAGAACGATAAGAGAATGCAGATGCTGAAGATTTTTAAAACGGTAAAATACTTAAAAAAATTACCTACTGTGTACGTGAAAACTGACATCCAACAGTCGAGAGTTTGATATACTGCATGTAACTTTTTACACTGTGACAACAGTGCTTATCATACTGTAACGTAACATTTTGTTGTACTGCGACTGAAGCCTTGTTGGCTACTGAAGGTCGAGTTATAATCATATCCAAAACACATGTCATTCTGCATCTAAATTTAGTCGCGTGTCCAACAAATAGCTACAAATGGGTGCATTAATAGAGAAGTGGATAATGATGCTAAACGCACCAATCACACGCGCCGTACATTATTGTGGTAAATGACCACACATCGTCGATATGCGTTTACCTGCATGAACAGGAATTGTAATCCGGCGCAGCTGTATTCAACTGACAATACTCAATTATTTTAACGTGATGTGTATGTACTTTTCAGTTTAACTAGCAATAATATCTTTGAACGTCACACAAGGCTATGTACCTAATTTAGCCAGAGCCTGCGTTAGGACAAGCAGCTTATAAAGTGGGTATATGTCGACATTTCCAATATACAGACAGAACAATTATTAATAGGATGGAAATCGAATCCAAAATGACCAGCAACAGTCGGATTCACTAATTTCGGAAAAAAAAGGATCACAAGAATAAATCAAATGAAACAAGTAGGTAGTTTCATTCTATATATTTCTGTATTTTACATACATAGGTACCTGAGCAACATTTTATCGTAAACATAGCAATTAGAATAACTTTGTATATTTAAGAAATAGAAAAATACTTTATATTCTTATTATTATCATATTTTACATAATTCTTAAATTTATTTAATGCTAGGTTATTCCTACGAATTGTAATAATTTTAGCTTATTTCCGGCCACAGTCGTTTACACTATAAAAATATTGATTTAAAATTGGAATACAAAAATTAAAAAGAATCTAGTAGGTAGGTATATCACAGTATTGACAACAACAATGATAATGCCAACGAATATTAGTTGTGCATAATTTAAGATTGCTTATTCATTACAAATAAACTATTAAATAAAATACGGGATAAATACCGTTACATTCCCCTTACGGAATTTACAACACACAGATAACAAACGCAAAGCGCGTAGCGCCACTCCAAAATGACCGCATGTCAACTGTCAAAAATCTAAGTAAATCTCCTTAGACGCGGCCTCTTTACCTTCTATTTAGCATTGTTCATCGCTTTTTTTTTGCACAAAATGACAATTCAAAGCCGCTTGCCAATTTTTTCTGGCAATCTTTTGTCACGGGAGGTCTAAGCGCCTTGTTCAAGCTTATTTTACGAATAAAGTCACGCGTGTAATAATATGGGTATTGACTTTTTTTTTCTTTTTGTGTCATTTTTAATGTAATGTGCCTCAGCGGTCTTGCTGTACAGTACGGACGAATGGTATGGAACAAGATGATATTTGCAGCATTGAATATGGATGCACATTTGTTTATAGTTTTGACCTAGATCTGAATACTTTAGTCGATACTGTGTATAAAATTGAATTTCCATAGAAATGTTTTATTCTTGCGCTTTTAAACACGATTCTTCTCTCATAAGGAAAAGCTTTAAAGGCATTGTTTTTCACACTGCATCACAAGATAAAGGGTTTTATAAGGCTATAGTCACTTCTGATTTTGTAAATATTTAATCTTCCTATACGGAGATTCAAATCTTGAAAAATTTAGTAAAGATTGAATTCACGAACCTACATTAGGAGTTTTTAACCTCTCATAGTCAGACAATTTTAGACCATAGTCTACTACTTACGCTGGCAAAGTTCAGATCGGCAGATTTCACACACTTCAGAAATCATTAAACAGGTAATTGATTTCAACTCTAAAATGCATGCATATTTCCTCGAGAATAGCGAATTATATTTATATTTTTAACTTATACGCGTAAAATGTAGATTATAAGTTAAGTTTTATACTCAACTCAATATATTATAGTATGGCGCAAAGGTGAAATAAACCAAAAATAATAAGCTACTTAGATTCATTTACAGTTATTTACATAGTAAGCAACTCGACTATCAATAGTACGCACATGAATTTCGTTTTTCTAACAATATTAGCGTACTATGCATTCTTGTCGTCTATAAATACGTCATAAAGGTTTAATAAGTAGTTCTTTTCAGAGTCAGTGAAGTGTTCTCGGGACGCAAGGGTTCCCATTGTTGTGGAATCTACTAATACTGCTGCGCTTTTACATTCAAATACGTATTTTGTTGATGTTCCGTGTCGTGCGGATAGAAGAACTGATAACAATTAACATCTTGGCACGAAACCTAATCTATCTGATCACAAATTCATAAATTAGTAGCTTTTGCCCGCGGCTTCGCGCGCGTTTAATTCGGAGTAAAACAATTCCCCTTTCCCTATACCGTGAAAATTTCCTGCTATCTTTGGAATATATAAATTCATATACTACATTTTAAATTATTACCATTAAGAAATTCTGAATCGTAACGCATGCGAAGCCGCGGACAAAAGCTAGTTATACATGTAAAGCTTCCTCTTATATCACTCTATCTATTGAAACAAAACCGCATCAAAATCCGTTGCGTAGTTTTGAAGATCTACGCATACACAGGGACAGGAAGCGAAGGCGACTTCTTTACACAGTATAAAACAAAGTCGCTTTTTCTTCCCGTTCCTATGTATGCGTA
This sequence comes from Myscelus amystis hages, assembly GCA_018244895.1. Classification (NCBI taxonomy): domain Eukaryota; kingdom Metazoa; phylum Arthropoda; class Insecta; order Lepidoptera; family Hesperiidae; genus Myscelus; species Myscelus amystis. The sequence goes on along the minus strand of DWQT01003632.1, from coordinate 2,493 downwards.
GATATTTCAAACTACGCAACGGATTTTAACGTGTTTTTTTTTTAAATGGATAGAGTGATTCAAGAGGAAGGTTTGTATGTAAAATAACACACATTATATACATAGTAGAGACATCCTGTTATTTGTGAGATTTCCAATGTAATGTAGAAAATAATAATTCAATGCGCGCGAAGCCGCGGCCAAAAGTTAGTTGTTTTATACTATGTAAAGATGAACTGCAAGTAGGTATATTGTGTAGTGCAGGTATCCCTTGCTGGCTGCAAGGAAGGGTTACAGTTTCAGCTTATTCTTATTAGCGTAGTACATGGCAGTAAATCATTCGTTTCATCGGTGCAAAGTTTGTATTCAGCAAATATCTTGTATCGTTTCCTAGCTGCTTCGCTATGCATCCATCTCTGAGGCAGTGGTTTAGTCAATGAAGTGTCAATCCATTCTTATAAGGTCCACGAGACCTGAAAATTGATCCTGTTTATCAAATTATCCGCATTCTAGTGCATTTTCCTCTTATGGTCGGTGCAGTGTCAGGGTTGCTTATCTGGACAATTCGGTTAATACGCGTTATGCTACTGAACATCAAGCACTTTTAAACATATTTATTTAAAAATTAATTAAAGATCAATTGTTTATTTTCAATTGTAAAAGATTAGAAATTGATATTATTTTATTTTGACTCATCAAAGTCTATTGATGATTTTTTATTTCTCTTGCAAATCACTAATTAAATTGTTTTTTCTTTTCAAAAAAGCTCAATATTTTCCAAATGGAATTATCACTGAAAACAAAAAGTTACAAGTCCTTCAAATTACATAGGACTGAGCATCATTCATATTCCACAAGGCGAACCAACAAATACTTTTTCATATTATATTAAGATGATGGATGAACATTCTGCTACAATAATTCATTCAACTCTATTCTATGTAATAATTATTTTTTATCAAAAACATTAAAAAAACGGTTGCTCGCCCGCACTTTTCTAAGGTCATCTAGTAATCTAGACTTAGGTTCTAGATCATGCTCTATAATTATCTAAATAAAATTCACAGTAATAACTAATGATACCACATGATACAAGATATCTGAAAAAATAGTATTAAAATTATGTAATAAATAAATACGTCGAAATGTGGATATGTACGTAACAATATTTGGTATTTGTGGTTGTGCAGAGCTCTTTAGTTCTGCTGTTTGGTTTAAATTTAGTTTAAGTTTAATTTTAGTTTAAATGCCGTGCATCAAGTCCCGAAGTGTAATCTCAATTGAAAAAAGATTTAAATGTATTTATTACAACGTGTTGTTTTTATCCGACTGTGATAGAAGAGCTGGAGGCGAACAGGTTTTATCTATATCGTGGCTCATAGTTTTTAACGTGATGTTACTCGTAAATTGACATATTTTAATGTTGCATTAAAACTGACTTCATAGATTCTAATATAATATTCAATTTGTTTATTTATTTATTTTACTTAACAATTTAGTACACTGGACAATTTATAGAAACAAACATATTAAATTTTCTAGTTAGGAGATAAGCAGTAATCACCCAAAGATCTTTTCAGGGCAGACCTATGCTATGCTATGCAGACGGAATGTTTAAATGTTGCGACAGTATGAAGTTAAATATCCAGATCGGTCAGTCGATCAATCAATCAATTGATCAATCATAGCCTATACAGGGATTTAGCGTTCGATTTAATAAGTGAATTATAATATGTTCTACAAATTAAGTACCAACTCCAAATTTTCGCCCTTTCGTTGTTTTCCAAACGTATGTCCCAACAGACGCTTTACCCTCGGTAAAAGAAAAAAGAAAAAAGATATATAAGATAAAAGAAATTCCGCGGACCATGCACGTGATAGACAGATCGTATTATCTTGACTGTCAGTTACATTTTATAATAAAAGCGGCGGCGAGGCTTGATCCTAATACTCGGGATGTAATTGAAAAGTAACAAAAGTGTGATCCTTGCAAGGATAAAGATAAGATATACACACAAGTAATAAGATACGACACGAGTCTACCACAAAGAAAAGTTTACGACCATTATACAGAAAACAGTGAAGGTTTAGTGGCTTGAAATTCAGTCACTACGGGTTAAGTTCAAGTCCTAATTTTAATATCACTCGTTACAACGGCGAAGGAAAATAAAGATAGTTGTTATTAAAATATGAAAGACATGTTTTGGACATCCTTTACTGTTTACCTTTCATTGACATTTTATTAGCGTTACATGACGTTTCTTTGTGAACTAAAGTTGCAATGTGACGCGTGGAAATAATTCTCTCTCGTTAGTCGGGGGTCAATTGTCATTGGTTCGCCGTGATGTGTGGCAGTAATTTCTTTTATTGCGTCCTAAAGATTGGACCGAAAGCGAGGTATTTGGGCTTCTGGTTAACGATACGACTTCAATTATGGTAGGGTTCTTGTGATGATCGACTGGCCTCGTGGTCGAGCGGTTAGAGACCCTGACTGTGAAACCGGAGGTCGTGGGT
>DWQT01003631.1:0-12267 GCA_018244895.1 Myscelus amystis hages | reverse complement strand
TTCCATTCGATTAATTAACCTTTCGTCTGATTTTTTTCCGTCTAGCCTCCTTTGCAACGCGCGATAAGGAACTTCGTTCCAATAAACATCACTATTACTAATAATAATCTTATCACCGCGTATGCGATTTGTAATTGTACGTATTTGATTTCAGCACGATCGGGTCTATATTGCATCTACTGAAAGCATGCCTGGGTACCGGCGTGCTAGCGATGCCAGCGGCGTTCAAGAATGCCGGCCTAGTTGCAGGCGTAGTGGGCACGATACTGGCCGGTATCGTATGCACACATACAGTTGCGATGGTGGTGAGTTAAGTTAATAAAAATCAATTACAGACTTTTATCAATATATGTTTGTCCGGGTGAAATAATGCGAAACAAAGGTATGGTTATTTTTAATTAATTGAGCTGAACTTTAATATACACGCCCATTTTGGACGACAATGTGTCTTTAGCCACGTGACATCTAATTCCAATGTACGGATCATCCAAAATGGTGGACTAGTTATTTTTTCTGTGCTACCACAGTGTGGATATCAAATGAAACGAAGTAACACAAATACTAATGCAAAGTCACGCTAAATCCAATATGGCGGATCATCCAAGATGGCGGACTATTTATTATTATTTGCCAATTAGCAATACAAATTTCACAAATGTTATTAAAAAGTTGTAACGAATTGATATCAGTCCTATAATGATTGCGTATGTAAATTTAAAACGTATTCTGATTTTAAAACACAGAAGAAGAGATATAAAATTATTGAATCTACCTCAGGCTTTCATTTAAAACGCCTTTTATTCCAAGCCACTCGTTCTTAAGATAGAAAAAGGAAAAAAAATGAATAATAATAAGAGTTGAGTAGAACAGAATGCCAATAGGCATTAAATCCGCCCCATTGCACGAATAATAAAGGGCGAATAAATAATAGTACTTAGTTGGCTAGCAAGTAATAATGACAAGAAATTAAATTCCCAGCCCCACAAATAACTGCGATCAGTGTTATTATGTGGATCTCTTGCAATTGAACTATATTTGGAACACAATTTGATTTCGCCATTCCAGTGGGAGTACTAGTAGATTGTTTAGTGGTTAGCTCATCTGTGGTATTAAATGCTAAATTAGAATATATTGGAATATCAGCTAGCGTAGAAACTACGTTCGCTGCTATAATTATGGAAGCTTCTAAATGTAATTAGACTTACTTAGAATACTTGTTACTGGGCTTAATAAGTCATTAATTAGGTGAGAAATTGAGTCATTTTACTGAAACGAATAACAACGTGAAAGTAATCAAAAAGTTTTTTCAACTTTGAATAGACATTCGTATTCAGTGATCGCGCATTTCAAAGAAACTAAAGAAGTTATTAGATCTGCATAATAAGGATTGTACCTGTTCAAACTATCGATAGCTCGGAAAATACCGCTATTACCCAAGAATAAAGATTTATTTGAGTTTTCATAAAAACATACTGTACGAGTACTTGTAGTATTTTACTTTTAAATTTTTGTATTTATGATACATTTATTTCTATCAGGTCCTAAGACTAAGTGTTACGATCCTCACAATTGGTTGGTTATTTTTTTAGGTTAGAACATCACAACGTATCTGTGTGGTTGCTAAGAAGCCTTCCATGGGATTTGCGGAAACCTGTGGAGCTGTTTTCACATATGGACCAAAGAAGTTGCAGCCTTGGGGAAACTTTGTTAAGTAAGATTACAAAAAAAAATCAATGCCATATAAAACATTTTTGTTTGTTTGTTTGTTTCTTTCTTTCTTTCTTTGTTTCTTGTTTCTCTCTTTGTTTCTTTCTTTTTCTTTATTTCTTTATATCTATTCTTCTTTCTTTCTTACTTTCTAGAAGATTAGCTTAGGAATAATCGTAAAATTACCTCCAATATTAACCTGATTATCTCCTTTCAGGCAATTTGTAGACTATTCGCTGGCGTTAACCTACGCTAGCGTGACCTGCGTTTACATTGTATTCATTGGATCATCTTTCAAAGCTGTAAGTCTATTCAAAAAAGCTTATTAAGTTTATTTGTTAATTGTTATTTGAACCACTAAGTAATAACAGCCGGTTTCACAATGATTATTTTGATATAGATTGGTAAGAGATTCTCACTAACCATTAGATAATTTTGAATACTATAGATAGATATGCTACTATTCCATTATTATTGTTCTATATACAATTATACTTTAGTAGCTTAGTATTGATTTCAAACGTTAATGTATCGTTGGTAACCGGAAATAAAGAGTCCCTTGCCTTTAAAAATCAAATCTGATACATGAAACTTCTATTACGAACATGTGAATTACTTTCCAGGCTCTGGACGTGTATTTCCCCGAGAACAACTTGTCCATCCAAGCGTACTGCGCGCTGACTCTAGTGCCGCTGGTCATCATCTGTCAGATAAGGAACCTCAAGTACTTGGTGCCGTTCTCCACGATCGCCAATATCATGATTGTGTGCGTGTTCGGTATCACCATGTACTACGTGTTCGCGGATCTGCCGCCAGTGACCGAACGGGAAATGGTCGCCGACGTCAGAAAGTGGCCATTGTTTGTGAGGTAAGTGAGGCATACTTCACCGTGAATACTGTAAAACCTTGTACTAAGAATTTTGTTGTTATAATAGCAATATTGGGTACCATACAGACGGTTTGTTTTTTATTTCTAATATCCCACTTAGATAACTATTTTAATTTTAATTGCGTTACCTAAATCTGTACCCGCTAAAAGACAAAATATGGATTGAGCTATTAATTCTGTAAAATCTTTCAATACACTCATATATATGCAAATAAACGTCCTTGTCTTTGTCAACATTTTTTTATCTAGTTGTGTCAGTCTTTTAAAATTTGAATAATATTTATCAGACTGGCCGTTTGCTCGAGCCGTTAGATTACCTGCTAAACTAAACGTCCAGGGTTCCATTCCCGACCAGGATAAACATTTACATGATGACCAACAACTTGATGAGAATATCATAACTTAAGCACACGCCTTACTTTATCGGTATGTCTAAATAGAACGTATTTCACACAAGCGTAATTCAGTCCCGGCATAGTTTGTGGATACATCCTTGAAGAATGCTATCTAACATTAAAAGTTTTATCTGACTTTAACTCCTGCTTACCTTTACTAACTGTTGCGGTTATAATTTATTGGGGGTACAGGAACGTACATTTATCCTTGTAAAGGAGTCTCCACTGTCCGTGTATTCGAGATTAACTTGATTAATCGTTTGACGGCTTTGGACCCCTTAATTGACGCGCATTTATTTCCCTCCATTAAATCGGTTCCAGGCAACACAGATGAACCGTGTCTGGAATGTTTATAAAGCTTTAAATACACTATTTAAACAAGCAAATAACTATAGTAATGACTTTTTTACTAGCGTCATTTTTGTATTTGAAACGAAATACCGCTATGATGATATCGAGCTGGTAGTCTCGTCTCTTCTTAGTGAAAGCAACGGTGGATTACAATCCAGAGCAAATATTTGTGTACTAAGTCTAGGTGTAAAATGACTTAAATAGTTTTATTTTTAGTATGGTCCCACTCTGAATCGTTTGGAATTAAACGGATGTATGTGGAGTCCCGAGATATTACTATTCATGTAGCATAGCAAAACGATGTGCTGTGATATATATTTAGCTTTGATTCTGTTACCCATCAAACATTGAAAAAGTTTGTAATTTAATTTACTTTAATTAGATCCTATTTACAAAATTATCCCTTTTGTTTTACTGGTGCACTTTTTACCTATTGTTAAACGGATTATCAATATTATAAGTTATCTTTTCATTTTAGCACGGCGATTTTTGCAATGGAAGGCATAGGCGTTGTGATGCCGGTGGAGAACGAGATGTCTCATCCCCAACACTTCCTCGGGTGTCCCGGGGTGCTCAACGTGTCCATGATCATTGTCATCTCGCTTTACGGTGTCTTCGGTTTCTTTGGATACGTCCAATATGGTGATCAAGTGCTGGGCAGCATCACTTTGAACTTACCCCAGGACGATGTGTAAGTAACTATCATTTTTTAATCATAACAAAGGTATGAAGGAAAACATTACTCTATATTAAAACGCCTGAGACGTCTTATAGTTTTCAGTAATTCACTTTAGAGCGTATGTCTGCTAGTGCACATTTAGTCAGCGCGGAAGATCCTTCGCCTTTTTCTGGCTAAGAGAAGATCTATATTTATCTGCGATATTTAACTGGTCTCTTCTAGTGGTTAGAGCCGGACTACTTCAGAGATACATAGGTTCGATTCCAACTCAAGACAAACATTTATATAAGAAGGAAATTTGTTGGTTCTGTGTCTGGATGTAGTAAAAATATCTATATACGTATCATAAGGCATGTATGTTTATCAGTTTTCCAGCTACCATAACTTAAGTTTGGTTCGATGTGTTAGTGGGTAGAAATAAATTTGGGATAGGATTTGCATAAAATCTATTGTTAATGAATCTCTACGTCGTGGTGTTAAACGATGGTACGATGGTGGATGTTAAATTTCAAGCCAATCTTATGTATACTTTAAGATTTCGTGATGAGTCAGTTATATTTAGATAGATAACCACATCACATATTTGTTACATACGAATCCTTCTCTTAATATGGACAAAATGTATGTATCAAAGGAATCCTTTTAAAAGAAACTATTGGAGGTATCGAAAAGAAAAACAATTCTAGTGACGGCTGACGCGTGTAACGTAATGAACTCGTTAACGTTAAAGCTTTTCTCTCACAGGATTGCGCAAAGCGCGAAGATAATAATGGCTCTGGTGATATACTTTTCGTACGCTCTCCAATTCTACGTGCCAATGGACTTTCTGAATCGTTTGCTCCTGAAACGAGGATCTACTAAATACGAAAACCTTATCCAAGTCAGCGTGAGAACCATTTTCGTCACAATAAGCGGTGAGTTGAGGTTTTGTCGTCAACCTAACGAATAGGAAACATTACTAATAGCTAAAACAAGCTCAGCTGGAATGTCCTGAGTATGGATAAAATCAAGGTTACTTTTAGTATTCCCATAAAAATCACATCACATCATCATAAAAAAATTAACATAAACCGCAGACACCAGCCAAATCCACAACCGTTAAGAATCAAGCAATGTAATTGATTTGCTTAATATCTAAGCACTCTTAAACTTAATGAACGATCGTATTTGTCATTTCAGTTGCTATTGCGGCGGCGTTCCCTAATTTGGAGTTAGTGATCAGCCTTGTTGGTGCCATTTTCTTCTCAACCCTCGGCCTGCTCATCCCTGCCGTAATAGACACCGTCTACTTATGGGAGAGAGACTTGGGGAAGTTCAACTACGTTCTCATCAAAAACTTCATCATCGGGGTTGTGTCTATCGTCGCTTTGGTTTCCGGCTCGTACGTCTCCCTCGTCACCATGATCGAAGATCTGTACGGTGGCAGCCACCAGAACGCCACTTTGACCTAATACGGTGCGCCCGCTTCAGCTAGAGAAGCGTGTTTCGAAGTCAGCTTGGCAATGACCCTGTCGTAAATGCGTGCTTCGTTAACGATTAAAGACATGCAGGTGAAAATGGAAACTATTGTAGTAATATAAAGAATGTGGAGTCCTCTAGATACGTGTAATAGGTGTCATCTTTCCCAACCGCAGTAGGCCTAGCCCTGTTTATACGAAGTTTATAACAGTTGCACTGTGCCTCGCGAACTTTATAACGATAATAAGCACTTATTTCAAGCATGTATTGAAGATGACAATAATGTACGATGTAATTTAATTATTACATATTTTTGTACATATTTATATGTAAATGATCGCACAGTTACCAATAAATTATTGCCCGTTTATTTTAATATTTTTTGTGTGTACATAAGTTATGTAGAACAATTGTTATAGTTACCTTCATCGTGAATGTTTTGTAAATAAATTTTTAAATTATTGTCCGTTGATTGTTTTATTTTTTGTTTTACAAGTTACATCTCCATTATGATTCATGCTAATTTTTCACTTTTCGCTATTCGCATTTTCCTTCTTCTTTTCAATGTTATTGTCGCAATTACCAATGCTAACTGATACCATTGGTTTTAATTAACCATTGTAGTTAAATATAAAATTAACATTTATATCAGGGTTTATCTCGTAGTGTCATAGTATCAGCTGTTACTGACGCACACTGATTCTAATTAATAGACAAATTTAACACAAAATAGTTAGTAGTTGTAATAAATTAATGTCAAGTAAAGATGCAGATGTGTTAGTTTAGTTAGACATTTTAATAATACTTCAGTACCACCAAATACATAATTTATTAAAACTTTTTAGGTCGAGATTTAAATATTGCAAACATTTATATGATTTCACGTCACTCGGTTACATAGCTAAAGTTATATGTATTGAAATATCGGTATGTTTTATTTATCCACGTATAAACTGCGTTTAAATTCATTCACAACGAAGAAATAGGCGGCACTGTTGGCTGCCACCCGTATTTGTATCGGGCCTTGAGGGAAGAACCTACTGGAAAACGTAGCTTCACCCTGTCCAAGGAAGAGTTCAATGGAACTTGCGTCTATAAATGCTCTTAACGTCAAACTTGTTTGAGGACGATAGTCCACGACCCTCTCGCCGTCGCTACCAGAGCGTTGAAGAGAAAGTTTACCATTCGTGTGATCATATCTGATCGTAACTCTGTCTTCAAGTCTATTAGAATCAATATACATAATAAAATCTTTATTCACTGGCGCCACCACGTAAACTTCGCCAGCTTTGTCTTCAAGAGTTACAACAGTCCCGCCATTTGAATTTGCGGCAAACAACGTTCTACTTCGGAGTGAATTTATTTCAGCTACTGGTTTTTGTATGAGCTGACCATCGGCGGTTAGAGATAATTCTCGAACGATTGTCATTTGGCCAGTAAATCCATCGCCTCTCTGGGGATAAGCCGTTTCCCACATATCCATCCACGCGACTAATAATCTACGGCCCTTATTATCCAAAATAGTCTGGGTGGCATAAAAATCATGTCCAAAATCTAATTCTCTAAATTTAGTTTGAGGGGTGAACACATTAGTTTCGTAATTGAAACTTCCAACGATGTAGCCAGTTTGATACAGGTTTTTGAATCGGTCCCCAACAGGTGTGATACCTTGTGGCGAGAAAAGGAGAACAAAGCGACCGTTAAGTTCAAAAAAATCAGGACACTCCCACATATATCCTAGGTCAATGTCGTCATTTAATTTGTTTAATACTGACACCTGCTGCCAATTGTGTCTATCAGTAGATTTAAACAAAAGAGCGCGGCCAACTTTTTGCGCATTGGTACCAACGATGGCATTTCCTAATACCATGTACCAGTCATTTCCATGCTTCCACACTTTCGGGTCGCGGATGTCCGGTTGAAGAGTTTCTCCCGTTATTATTGGGTTTTGTTCATATTTAGTAACAGTAACCCCATCCGTGCTAGATGCTAACGCTTGAACTTGACTGTATTTAGGATCTTCATTAGGATGATTGACATTTCCAGTGTAGAAAAGGTACATAACATTATTGTCAACTACAGCACTTCCTGAGAATACACCACCTACATCATATGGCTTGTCAGGTATCATTGCAACTGGTAGGTTAACCCAGTGGAACAGATCTTTACTCTTGGCATGGCCCCAATGAGCAATTCCCGGTTCTGTGCTGCTAAGTGGATTGTACTGATAGAAAAGATGGTATTCCCCTCCAAAGACACAAAAACCATTCGGATCGTTCATCCAACCACCAACTGGAGCCAAATGGTAGCGTGGATAATATCGAAAGTTAGTAATCGAGCCATTGCATCTGATAAGAGATATTGCGATCAAAAGTAATCTACAAATTATATCCATTTTCTTCTGTAACGCAAAACTGTGATGTTCAGAGCTCGTCTCTGAATAACTCGCGTACGCTACTTCAATACAAATTTATACAGTTTATATAGCATCGTGGTTAATTGTATCTAGTCGTGCAAGGAAGTTGTTAAGATTTGCCTTAGTATTAGAATTTTCTATGCTTGTAGATTTTCAATGCTATACATTAGCACGTTGTCACAATAGTCACCATGATAACAAACGCGTTTATTGCCTTCTATATAATGAAAAATTATATAATTTAAAAGTATTCTATTTTCACGCTATTTTATTGGCACTTACAGAAGTTACTTTTATATTTGATAAAAAATTAGTGTCCACAACCATTGAATTACGTTTTTAATCCAATTAAATACACTGTCGTCTTGTTCGTAATTAGCTGATATATTTTGAAGATATTTGAGTTCTACATCATATAAATGTTTCAAAGCACTTTCACTGGTTCGTTCATCACTTTGTCAATCACACCTTCATTAAGGGCCGATGTTGGTTAAATTTAGAAACTCCTGGTCATGATAGACACATTTAAACCATCGTAGGAATAGATCTAGAAGTTCTGAATCTCGGTCTTAAGAGTATCCAAATATCAAAATTTCATCAAAATCAGTTCTGCAATTTTGTCGTAAAGAAGTACAATCGCCTTATTTACACGTACACTTTAAAATATTTTGGATACGATAATGTTCCATGAAAATTATCTGTCCAAGGTCCAATCAACTCAATGCAACGTATGGATTCAGTTAAAACTGTCTATATTCATAAAAAGGAAAACAATAAATAAAGGCACCTACCTATATCGATAATAATAAAACAAATTCCTTTTAAGCGTTTGAAAAGAAATTGCGACTTATAACGACAAAGCCTTATTATAATTCATATTTACTTGTCGAGGTGAACAATACGAATCGTGACCTGAATAACATTAAGACGATCTAGTGCAAAGGTTTATTGGAAAACAACTGATTTCCTTAGATTTTCATTTTCTATTAGGATTTGCAGCAACGCCTGCGTTTTTCAACTTAATGGACAGTTAATAATATCAATAATATTGCGTCCTTAACTAATGGGACTCTCAGTATATTTAGACTATTGAGAATATCTACGCGAGGCCATATAAAACCAGGGAGTACAGTTCCCAGAAATTTTACAAAACGCGATATAGAAAGGAAACCTTGAAAATGAAGCAGCTACTGGTAAACTCCTTTCCTCATAGAAATATAACAGAATTTAGAAATTCATTTGTTGTCTACATGAATAACCATTCCTTCAGCCATCAGCGCTCCTGTTTTGTGATTCAATTCCACCCGGCTGCCTGCCGCGATTGATGAAAGATAATCCTGTTTACTCTCTATTGTAAATTATGTTGGCTCAACACTTGTAATCCTGTAGAATGTTTACATGAAATATTCCTTCACGCTTGGTTTGACTATTTCCATCGTTTACCATAACACCTTCTTATTGTAGTACACAATAAATCGAAGGAAAATTTCATGGTACGAATTTCCGTTTCAGTTTCCGTCCAGTACGTCGGTGATTTATCTGAAGAATTAATGACTGTTTGATACTTAGTGTCGCAGTGACGTATTGCTCAGATGCAAAGCTAACGTTTCAATTAATGCCAGTAATACGGTGGTACCGTTGAGAAAAGTCGTATGGAGAGAAGCTATAATTAGTTTTAATTAGTAAAACAGAACCGCTAACTGAGGCATGCCGCCGTGTTATTTCAATATGGATTTGCGTAGTACAGAGTTAAAAAAATCAGATTCTCTGAATTCTATCTCGTTTCACGTCTGTCACGAACAACTTTCCTTGGAGTTTTTTTTAAGTGAACAGTAGATGTTCGTCTATTTTGAAGATTCCAGTATATTACATAGATAATAGCTAACCTTGGCTTGTTCTGTTTCGTGTAGTGTAGTTCTAGTATTTTGGCCAAATATCAAAAGGCCCCTCTTAGAAAGACAGCTTCCCGCCAATTGTACGACCAAACTTCTTATACTCTGATCCATATATGTATCTTATTGTCTGTACATACATATATTACGATTAGTGACGATTAAAGAAATACCTAGCTAACACTATGTATTTCTTTAATCGTCTCACAAAATTTTCTAGTTAATTCAAAACTTAAATATAAAATTATAACAGGAACAAATAGTTCTGTTATTATCACGCATGCGCTGTAGAACTGGAGAGTCGAAGCTGAAAGACCCAGTCGGTACAAGGCTCTCGAGAAACACGTTTCCCGAAGAGCCTTCGCGAGTTCGGAACTAGCGAACTTACGAAAGGAGCTTTCGGAACTAAGTAGAGCAATAATTGTAAACTTTGTTCTGGTCAATAATAAACATTACGTAGTTGTTAGAAAATAGTTATAGCATTTATAAGAGAGTTTAAAAAAGTTTAGTTATAAAAGTTAGATTTTGTAAGTGCTATTTAACATCGTTTTCCGAAATATAGTAACGGATTAAAGTTTCATTCAAACTATTAACTTCTTATAAGTGTTAAATAAATGACACAGTAAATGTGATAATTAGTTTTAGCAGTGTTTTGTGTGAAACTGTAATCTATAGAGTTATGTGTATCTAGATTATTGATACGATATAGGAACCAAAAAACAGGTGAGATTTATCTAAATTAAAATTATTTATAATAATAATGTCTATTTATTTATTTAATAATTCATTATGCTACAACAGAGTAAGAGTATATTATATATCAGTAAAATATGCAATAAAATAGTAATACAAAAAAGTATTTCAAAGTTATTTGAGCAACTCAAATAATTGGGAAACATTAAAATTTATGATATCTTAAAAAAACTTAACCGTAAAATTTCTAAACATTAACTTACATATCTGGAACAATATGGCAGATATTTGAAATATATGAATAATGATAATTATTAGCTAATTCGTCATTTTTTACACTAATATAATTTATTCCATCTTATGTTGTTAATCACATATGTAGAGACGGAGACATCGAAAGCGGCTGCTTGAATCGTATTTATGAGTCTATTAACGCATAAAAAAATTAATATACTTAAGAGATGTATTTTTCATAGAAAAAATTGCTTATGATGTTTAGTGTACATATTATAAATCTTCGTATTCGTAGCTATCTTAAATCTGTCAGTCTGTTCTGGTTATCGCTTCGCAACTGTCATGAAACTTTGTTGGGTTTTTGAACGCTCTGAAAATTCACCGCTTAACGCACCTTTTAAAGTTAAACACGGTACTGGTTCTGCGTTAAGATATTTCTACTAAAAACATTGTAATAATGCTATTGAGAATATTTGTTGCTTTTTTACGATTATACATTTATATTTATAATACGTAAATACGTATGGACTATGTTTAATGGGCAGATGGAAGTGTTCAATAAAGGAATGAAAGATAGATTATACGAGAAGATAAGATGGCGACAGACTGATAAAGGGTATTTGTCATTTACCGTTTATATCGAATGTATTTCGTCAACGAATTAACATGATTTCACTTAATTGGAAGATGATCTGCATACGATTACGTTAAAAAAGATAGGGATTTTTTTATTCCGCATAAAAATGAGCAACGCAATTTATCAAATCAATGCACGGAACATTAAACATTCAGCCTTTAAAATCGGTATTAACAATGATTTGGCCTCATTGGCTTTTCGCCTTGTACTGCAATAAATCACAGCAACCCTTCGACTCGTTACGGCGTTTTGGGGTTAGGTCTTAATAATAAGATCGTTTATGATTAAGTTTTTAACTACAGTGAGAAATTCCCAATTTCATTGGTGGATTACAGATGAAAATAGCTTTTTAAGTAAAATGATTAAACATTGCTCTGAGCTTCTTACAGTTGAGGTTCGATTACTACCCGTCACAAACATTTAAAGATAAAGACGAAGACGTTTATTTGAACAAATATGGGTACATTGGAACATCTTACAAAATAATTAGTTCAAACCATATGTTGCCTTTTACGGCGTACAAATTAGAAGGATGAGCTTATAATTATAAATTATTTACTAACACTCAGTTTTTATAACAAAGTTGACTTATATTTTTGGTACGATATTTAAATTTGTGCGATGGTTTGTGTTTGTTCTTTGTCTGGGTGAAATACAAATATCTGTAAAGTATTATAATATAATATTACAGTATTTACTATTTGGTCCCTAGGGTATTAGACTCTGCCTAGTATGGAATCAGATGGCTGTGTAAAGTGTCCCAAGATATAATTACCATAGTAAGCTACATCAATGCTTTATATCGTTGTAGATTGTGCTCAATGCATCAATCGTTATAGTAAACTAGCTGTTACGCGCGGCTTCGCTCGCGTAAAGAAGTATTATTATTAATTAATAGTTTTTGCGGCTTTACTTT
>DWQT01003630.1:0-12271 GCA_018244895.1 Myscelus amystis hages | reverse complement strand
TGTGGGTTTGTGGCTAAGGCTAAGACCAAGGCATTCCTTTGGACAAATATGAATATATTTAGAGTATTTACAGACCATATTTTGTCATTTACATTCTATACATTTATCATGTGCTCTTGATAATGTTATTATTATTAACATTTATCAACACAAAGCCTCTGAAAAACAACGCAAACTAATAAATAAATAAGAAATAATTTTATGTAATTTTTTATTAATTAAATTCGATAAATATAAACGTTAGTCGCAGTCGTCATTAGTTAACATTGTACCGATTGTACTGGGATCCCTTTTGATTTCGTTCGTCGACTGATTATCGTGTGTTCGTTTCAATGATCTTTGACAAGTACGAGATGTAACAGCGATGTAGGTCGCACTGCGGATCGGAAACAATACAATTATCTAGCGCACGATACAGCCGCACGAGAACAATGCTCGTGTTCGACGCTCGATAGAACGCCTGGCAGAGGCTGTCGTGGATCTTAAATAAGAAGATAACATTTGTAAAGGCTAACAACATTAATGCCTGTCTACAACAAAATGAAACGAAAAAAACTATGAACACAAACGTACATAAAGATAAAATTAACAAAAGAATGCAATTGAAAAAGAAATATTTTTTCGCAAATTAAACGTTAATAAATACTGCAGACAGTCGCGAATATATCACATTTAAATGAAATATCAATAATGTGCAGGCCTTCACTAGATGCAATAAAATACATTTTATTTTGAGGTGTTTAAAGTCTACCAATCCGCGCTGAAAGGGTGGAAAAGAAGTGGCTAAATTTGCTTAAAAAACAGGAAGTAAGAGATATGGTCCAGTTAACATTACTAATTAGTTACATACTTTACACTATGAGAGGAGACCCGGTCCCGCAGGGGACCAGTAAAAAAAGCATTACTAAACGCTGCCAGTATTATTGAAAAGCCCGTAACGCTTCACCGACCAAAACTGCACAATCCAACTGTACCAGGTGTACCTTTCTGCGCTATCTACGCGCCAGTATTTTGTTACTTTTTGATACAGCATTCCATTGTTTCAGTCAAACCTATAAGAGGCTTTGTGTTGCCAATTTTGCTAATGAACGCCAATTATATCATTTTTTTACTTACTTCACTAACTTTATAGAACAGACTGTGTAGATGCAGAGTCTTTTGACTAAAGGCTATAAATTGACACTTTTTGGACGTTATTCCGTAATTCGGTTTACTTTAGGAGTACTGACAATGGTAAGAATCGTCACGTTAGGAAAAAACGTTATGCTCCCACATGTGGCTTTCTCTCTATCTGTAGTTCTGTTATATTCCATACAAATATGTAAGTGTGTCCTAATATTACGGAACAAGTAAATGAGCTACGTACGAAGCCGAGTTTATAATCTTAACGTGAAAAATAGCTGTTGTATGCATTTTAAAACAGGTTGTTTAATTCGGTGCTCATCAGTAGAATACTATATTTAAAATGTTATAAAATTAATGTTTTGAGACATCTATACAGACGACTACGTGATCCCAAATGAGACAAAGGCTATATATGTTATGAAAACCTGACGGGTGATAAACTACATAATATGTATTTTTTAATATTTATGTATATTAATTATATACCCGATACCTTTGATCTTATGAACTTCACATTCCACGCCTACATTTTCACCAAATAAATAACCACTATAATTGCTAACCCGAGTTCAATCCTTTGAACAACTTTGGAAAACGGCTGTATCTCTAAATGCTTCGATAATTATAGTTTTCGCTTTCCGCTACCCCAAACTACCCTCAGTATGCAAGTTTCAATGAAACTTCTTCAATAAGGCAGTAAAAATTTGCAGCCTCCTTTTAGTTTCAGTGGCGCCTCACTCGAGTTGCCCAAGTATTTGCTAACACAAAGTTTTTCGAGAACAGCAACAAGGCTGGTGTTGGTTTTATTAAATCCCTCGGCCGCGAAGCCTGTAGGACATTCTGTAGCGTCGATGTGATTAACATATACACAGCCAAAATATCGCCAAGCGTGCACCTTATGCCGGATTCTTGCATAACAAATTGGCACCGTGTGGAGAATAGACTCGGATGCCGTGACAAAAAACGGCATGACGCTCTACACTTTCTGCGCAGGACACATAATATGCTATATATTTCGCTGTTATTTATTAACACAACCATGTTTTTATGGCAATATGGCCCCTTTCTTCCAATGATCTCTAATTTCTATGCTGCTCATCTGAGCCTCTCTAATGCTTCATTCGCCTGTTTTCAATGCCTAAATATAACCTTTGTTCCATTTTTTGACAAGCTCCTCTTATGAGGAGAAAGGTGTAAGCCATAGTCTATTATACCGGCCAAGTACGACTCTGCAGACTTCGCCTATCTTAAAGAACTGATGATGAATTCAGAGTTAAGCTGTTAATTTTTCGTCGAAATACAGATAAAGTACTTATGCTAAACATACAACATTTCAAAATGGTTGGAACCGAATCCACAACGAGACATCACGCGCAATGAAAATGAAATAAACCTTCTGTTGGAAAAGTAAAAATACTAATTCGAAAGCATTAACAGAATGATTGCAATTTTAGAATTGAAACGGAACATTTTTGATAAATTCTTGACACCGCACATGGAATCGTTTCGGTTTCGGTAGTGAGTACAGCCTCGCGCGTCAGCGGCGACCGGAAGATTGCAAAACGAGCGGAAATGTCACGTCCGGTGCGTCAGTTGAACGGGAAATTCGGGGAACGCACCTGTGATGAATGTGTGCGGTGTTTGTTGACGAATTAAGGAACGGACGCGGAAAATATCGCGTTCTGAGCAACAGAGCTTCGGAAATAACAAGCTTTGTTTCACGCTAAGTAAACAAATGCGAAACCTTTGCGACAAACATGCGAGTGTATTCATGGAGTTTCAAAAAGGCGTTAATTTCCTTCAGGGCTGGCGACGCCTGTTTGTCAGCTCGATAAACAAAAAAATGTATCAATAAGTTTTCCTTGCTATGAATTATTATTATTACTTATCATTCGTAATAGTAATATTATGTTGATAAATGTAACATATATAATTATACATTTACTCTTTACTCTATTATATATACGGTCTATAAGGCAAGGTTACCTAAATAGATGAACTATTCCAATTTACTCCTTCAAAGGCACTTCAAAGATTGACATGTAATAATTTGGTTCTGTTTGAGATTGGATACTAGGTCTAGTGTCTCGTCTACATACGTGTGCGTATATGTAAATATAGGTATATCGTTGCCCAAATTCGTATATGAATGACTTATTATAAATGTGTAGTATATTTATAAATGTTAACTATATACTTATTGTATTATGTATTAAAGTTAAGCGAAACTGAGTCCTTTTCCTCCTTATAATTATTGTTTTGCTAATCATTCAGCATATACAAACTAAAGCAGATATCAGATATGATCACAGCGATGGGTTCATAAAGGAATTTGCATAAAGCGTGCTCACAAAGTGAAGATACGATTAACGGGCTAAACAAGAGGAGGTAATAAGATAGTGTTTGCTATTACCCACTCGCTCGCTCAAAGAGCGTCACACACTAACGGCGCCTGTCTTTGAGGAGGTGTGGAGAATGTATGAGCATATCACTCCTCATTTAACTGAAATTAATTGTGAGCGCACATTATGAGATCCGCTTAAGAAACTCGTGGAAGATGTTTGCACTTTATTGAGAAATTATAATTATTGACTGTATACTGTATACAACTTAGATTTTATTTTATCTCATTAAGATATACCTATTTATCAATTTTCAGTCTGTCGTTTAATGGTTGTCTAGCTCTAAAACTATATCTACATGCCGCGGCTCCCTGTAATGGTGGGTACACAAATCATTTTAATATAATGGCAATACTACGAGTATATTAAACTTTAAAACTGTGTTAGTAACTAATCAACAGAAATTCTAACTGTTTTAATGGATATTAAAATTCTTACAAAATAGTAAAAAAATATCGTAATCGAAATTGTACTCGTTAGCTTTTAGCCCAATGTTGGCCGATGCAAAAAGGGATTAAGAAAAAAAAGTTAAATACAATAATTAGGGCAACCATCACTGCGGCATACAAAAATGATAGTAAACATGGTTAGTATGGCAATTCTTATGACAAATACTGTCTGTTCTGTAACATAATTATAATATTTAAAAATAAACATTTTGTCTTTATCTATGTACCTGCCAGTCGCAGAATATAATCCGTAAGAGCTAATTAAGGTAATAATAGTAATAGTTGGGATCATTTCACACACGACTGATTCCAAATTAGGCAATTAGATGCCTCTGTAATGGTAACCGGACAGCTGATAAACATACATTACATTCGATATAATAATTAATCTACGTATTTTTATTACACCTAAACATAGAACAAACAAATGTGCTCATCACACAAATGTTTGTTCCGGGTGGGATTCGATCCCACGACTTCCGAATTTGCAGTGAGTCTCTAACCACATGACCACGAGGTCAGTCTATCTCCCCCATTCGTTTGTCTTATGAAGGGACGCGAATACCAAATAAATCTATGACTCATCAAGTCCTATTAACGAACACCCCGCTTTCCCCGGGCACAGCTTAAGCGAGATGAAGACTACCCTTCTTCTTAAATAATTAAATTTTATAATACGAAAACTTTGAGGGTAAATGTCAGAAAATTTGCTACGACTAAATTAATAATTTAATTTTAAACAACGTCAAACGCATAATCACAGCGGACTCTGTTTTACTGGCTTTATACTCGTATTATTAGGAAACATTCCTGAAGTATTAACGTTGACTTTTTACTAGTAATTACTTTAATAAATTTCAGAATTAATATTTGAAACTGTTGTCTGTGCTATATTTCATCTACGCCATAACTATTTCAATGTATTTTGAAAAAAATCAGTCATTAAGATTACTTTTTCCTGTAAAAGGTCACGCAACTTTCAAATAGTATTCTTAGCGTATATTTCATCATACTTGTTTCAGCATTAGCAATTTAACATAACATCAACATATATACTGTTTTGTCGACGAACACCAAACAAACTCATAAATAATTAAAAGAAACACTAAAGTAACTAAAATTACTATTGTTACTAAAATGTGACTACTGCCACTATTAATAACTAAATGTTATTGCTATTCAAGAAAGGTATCTTTAATTAAGATTTGAAGTGTTTCAATTTGATTACGTCTCAGTAGCCCGGCGAGGGGGTAACGCCAGTCGTTTACAATATGTTACGTGTAACCTTCCACGCGTAAGTAACCCTACACTAAGTAATAAATTATCGTTATTAAGTAACTCTCCTCTATCTTCCCGTAGGTAACCCCCTCGTGGATCGAATTATTAAATTTATGCCGTAGAGTTTATATTATATTGCCCTTAATGGATGGTTTCATCTTAAGAGCTATATTGACCTTTCTTGTACACTATTTTACTAATAGGTGTATTAAAAAGTCACCATAATATTATCAGTCTCATGCACTCCTATTCTAAATATATATCCTTATTCCTCGATTCATTCAATATGATTGTTGTCAAAAAACCGAAAATCATAATTGCCCAGATCCAAGAAAGTAAAAACAAAACATTTTCAGCATTTCTTCCCGGTAAATCTTCGACAGTCGGTGGTCTCTGCCGATCCTCTTGAAAATCTTGCATGATGGGATTACTCGTATATTGATATTTAGTATAATTTTTATGTAAACGAAATCGAAAGAAGTAACTAGTGCGACATTTAATTACGTGGCTCAAGAAGACGGTCATAAATAACCGATATCAAGTAACAGCCTCCACCTCTCCCCAGGCAGAGCCAGCGGGAGCCTTGCGAAGTAATTTCACCTGAAATTACTAGCCCTGAAAATTATTATGAAGCCTAACTTACGCGTAGCGAAATTACTCAAAGTTACTTATTCTAAATACCTCAGTACCTAAGCTCAAACCACAGATTCTATGTTTTTGTACTTTAAGTTTGTTTAAAGTACATTTTATCATACCTTTTTGAATTTTTAAAACGATTCAAAATGTTTACATTTTCTTACACCAACATAGTAAGGATACTTCAATGATAATCGCGAACCCAGTGAGTGTATTTGCTCAATGGGTAAATACAGAGCAAACAAATTCAGTCTCATTAATTACTGTTTGCTAACAACATCAAAAAAATAAAAACAAAATCCACTCTATTATACACGAAAACAACAATCAGACTCGACTCTAACGATGACTTTTGTTTTTCGTTTCAATCGCTGAACTAATTAGCGATTCAGGTCACGGCGCGAGCTGAAATAATGCTGGAGTTGAAAACAACGCGTCTTGCGCCCCGCGACGTGCACGTGACGTGTTTGTCAAAATGACGTACGTTATTTGTGACGGAACTATTCACGTTTGTCTCACGTCATGCAACGTGTCAATTGTGTCGCGAAATCGTCAATGTTTCAGATTTCCCGCAGGATTTCTTCCTACGTTCACCGTGATTTATGCTACCTAAGGCTGAGAAAGACATCTAAATTATTATTGATATCGAACATGCTGATCGAACATCGAATTTGACGACTGAAAAGTGCGGCACGTGATGTGTTTGTCAAAATGACGTTATTAATTTTTGTCGAAACTATTTCATGTTTCATATTCTAAATATCGGACTTTGCGTCAATAATCTTTGAGGAGAGAACCTGCCTGTTTGTGCCTTATCTTACATCTATTTTTTTAAATATCTGCATATAATTGTTGATAATAATGATAGAACAACAAATAGTTATGAACCAGTGTATGTATGTATATTATATTAAATATAGGTATAACTTTTTTTATATTAAGTTGGCAAAGCTAAACCATACAAGAAACAATCGTTTTCTTCTTACTTTGCGCATAGCTTTACATAGCTCATAGAATATTATATTCATGTCATTTGTGAGAAGTGTAACCGTATGGAAACGTCGGGGGATATCGAGAAACGTCATGCGCTGAGAAACAAATATTGCAAGGGAATTATTTAAGCAACCGCGCGATGTTGCTGTTAACTTCAATAACGTCCTGAGAAAACAGGTGTCAATTCTAATATTCGGTTTTGCTCTCACACCTACGAACACAGTTTTTCCCGCAACACGGCGTCACAAAATGGCGGCCGCTGACGCCACCTGTCAACCGCCGCCATCCATCATGGCGCTGACGTCAAATGAAATGCGCTTTGTTCGGCGAAACGGGACCGTGTTTCTGAAACGGGACGCAATGACGAGGGTAATAGAATTTGTTTTAACGAAATAATTCGGGAATTTCAGCAGTTGCGATATAAATGCGAAGATAACAGATCTATTGTAATCTATTTATACGAAAATGTATAGGTATAGCTATTGTCTGATTCATCATAACAGAGTTGAAAGTACTTAAAGTAACAACGCGAAATTCGTACAGTAATTTATTTTTGTGACGTAAGCTTGTTTGTGCTTTGTGACGTAAATTGTTTTGAACATACACAAATAAATTACTACAAACATACTCATGTAAATGATACACTCAGACACAGAACAGGACTAATAATCAGCATACAAATATTTGTTCTGGATTCTAACCATTGAACAATAGACCAATCAATATAATAATAATAACAATCGACACAGTTCCAAACCCGGCTGTTTCATTTCAAATCAAACAATTAAATACCTTATGTTATGGTACCCGGACAGCTGATAACTTCGTTTACATAACATAATAGTATCTACATATATAGATTTGATTATGACAACCAGATTGCTCACAAACCAAAGTGCTCGTCAAATTTTTGTACGGGGTAAGAATCAAACCCACAACTACGACTCAACAATCAGTCACTAAACCAACAGGCAGTAAAAAAATCATTTATTTTGGAGATATGTACATAAGAACGAAATGTGAGCGACTTTATGTACCTCATAGGAGAGAAGGTTCACAGCTCCGCGAGATATCACATTTCGTGTCTTTTGAAAAAACGAACAGAACGGGCTAATAAGTTCAACACGAAAGTAGCACACGCGGATGTTCGTTGCAGTTTTTAATTAATTTATACATTTCAGTGCTCCCAACTCCCTGCCAAGCTTACCGCAGTGAATTCTACACTGACGGGGCTCTCCGTATTGTGGTTAAAAACACTAACTGCTAAACCAGAGGTCGTGGGATCGATTCCTACCACACGGCACGACAAAATTTTGTTACTACAGACATAGTTACTCCCATTACCCAAAGGGTGGGCAGCTTGTAGGTTTCCACTGGCCACTGTCTAGACCCAGCTTTTGCCACTGCAGCGCAACTAGCGAGAATGGATGCACTTAGCGAACCCTAACGACAACATTAGCGAAGTGGAGCAAACAAATACTGGTATAAGTGAAAACTACGAACACTAATTTGACCAGAAACACTTGAAAGTTGTTACAATAGCACTACTCAGTTGCGGAGCGGAATAACCGCAAAGTGGCACTCCGCCTATATTGACTGGCGACAGGGAAAATCCATTTGGCGGCGCGTGGGCGACAGACCGAATTACTTTCTCAGATTCACTCTTAAAACAGTACGACACAACATAGAAATGAACAGACGAAACGATCAAAATTGTTGAATACCCCACGGTTTATTATACAATCGTCATACGTATTATTTCAAATACGGTCTTATTTTGGGAAATGAACTTCCAAAACCAGATTTTTTATCCTAGCTAGGAACGTTTGAAGTTTGCAAGGACTCGGTAAGGCGTGACAAATTTCCACTAGCACTTCCAGACTTTGGAAGGCACCTTAAGCAAGAGGTACCCGAATGTGACGTTTGAACCTCATTTAAGCCGAACCGTGAAACCTTTTAATCGCCTCATGTAACGAGGAACTAATATCGTGGCTATATTCTAGTCTTGAGCTCCAGTAATCAAAGGCATCTTTATCCATCCTTCGATATTACTTTAAATTCACTTTTACCCGTACATCAAAGTGTAACGACATGTTATTTTATGGCCCGTATTTATTTCTCTTATTTCAACGTTCCCACGAAACGTAACGTTCAAACAAATTCCATTTCCCTCGTCATTGCGTCCCGTTTCAGAAACACGGGTCCGTTTCGACGAACAAAGCGCATTTCATTCGGCGGGAACGCCATGATTGATGGCGGCGGTTGATTGGTGACGTCACACACCTCCATTTTGTAGTGTCGTAGTTCGAAAACGGGATTGAAAAAGCACATACATACACGTTGCGTAAACATCCATTGCTTTTTAACTTACGTTTGTATAGTAACATTTTATGTTTCTTTTCAATTCGCTTATTTATAATTAAGCCTAGTAAACATGGTAGGCGCGACGATTTTGCTACATTCGCAGAGTCGCCAACACGTCGAAGAAATTGTAGAAGAACCTTTTCCGTACCTTTTGAAGGATCCTCAATCACTCCAGAAATACTTCTAACATCTTTAACTTTTTTCCCTCCGTGGTTTCGTAGCTATCACTACCTCATTTAGACCTGTCACTTGTTCCAATGCGAAATAGTGGATATGACTTAATGAACAAGTCTAGTCATTAAAAGTTAATTGCACAAATTACCTGCTAGCGGCTACGCATTCAAAGCCATGGCCTTCATTGCTTAAAACATGGTATTTGTTAAATTGCGGGTATTATTTCTATTATTCCCATCGGGGAAAGTCCCAAAAAGTGCTAATAAAACTAATGTTATATGGAACATGTGCGTAAATATTGCGACCCCTTTTTTAGTTGAAAATGAGTAAGGAAACAAGCGCCACGCCAAAAAAGAACTAAAATATCGTATCACGAAGTGCTCCCCTCGCATAATGTTCAATTTCGAGCGCCGCCGCCCTCAAGTTGTATTTTAATTTAAATTCTAATTCTTGGCGAACAACTTTTTATTAATTAAAATGAATTTTAAAAAGTCCGCAGTCAGGATCCGCCGCGGACTTATAATCGTTCGCTCTGCGCTTATAAGTAAAGAGACTATTCATTTATACGGTAGTCTATTCAGTGTTGGAGCTTGAATATTTTTTAAATTAAAATAATTTCAAAGTGAATAAGTGTAGTTTAGTATGTTCGTTGTGCTACACTTATGCTGAGTACGCGGCTAACATTTAACTTGGTATTGTTTTGCCAAACACGACATACTTGCAGAAACTTAAACCTTGAGCTAAGAGAACTTGATACAGAACTACAAACCGTCAATATTATAGGAAAAAGTTTATTTCCTGTTTTTGGCCTCGAGGTCGAGCGGTTAGTCTGCAGAAACAGAGAGATTGAAAAAAGTTAATTATTTGCCGTACATTCGTGAGAACTGTACAAATTATTAGGAGATATTCCAAAAGTTTATCTGCACATCAGACTGTCATCAAAATACTATTGGTAGGATTTAGGTGCCACTTAAGACAATGTCACTATGGAATATCTCAGCACGTGTCAAAAGCAAATCCAATATATACATACATATTATACATTTCCACATAAACGCTACGGCCTGGTGGCGATCGCTCATGCAGTATCCCATACAGTATCCTACGCTCAAATGACTGTGACGTCACATGTGGGCGCTTGATACAAAACATAGTTGCAAACTATCGGCGGTGGAAGTTAGCCGCAGCGGCATTGGCGGGTCACATATGAAGGAAGTTGCTTGCAGTCCCCAGTGTCTTTGTTAAATAGTTTCCTGGAGTTTCCAAATTCGTTCACTATGAGTAAAGGCAGTTGAAACTTGCGAGTTTCTCTCGTGAACAATCATATCATTAACCTCCAAGGTGTGGAGAACCCTTCAATCGAATAACACTCCAGTTTAGACTAGATAAATATAAGTATACGACGGAACACGCCGAGAAAATTATTGGATGTGGATTTGCGATTTCATGTCCAGGAACGAACTTGAACTAAACTCGGTAGATCTGTCGATTACAGATAGATATTTAGACTTAGTTTGTCAGCTGGTTCATTAGCAAAGTACAGATTATGTATAAACTGCCATATTATTATTATCAATCCGTTTTTCTGCCTGATTTTACAATGAATGAAATCAACAAAACTTATATCGACAACAGATGAAATCAGCCGAGTGTGACGACAACTTATATGAACCTGTATATATGCCTATGCCTGCATTTATTTCATATTTATATATTTCATGTTCCGTTTTGTTTCGCTTACCAAAGAGAGTACTAACGTTATGTTCAAGACATAAATTAAATTTCAACAAATTACAACACACCTCGCAGTACTAAAAGCAATTTGCGATTTTGTGAACTAGTTATTCTGTTGTTCTGTCGAATGTACCACCTAGTGTCTAGCGCTCCACGGCTGTCTCACTACTATAGATAAACAATACAAGATAAAGAAACCTTTGATAGTAATAATTAATTATCTTTATAGTAGAGGATTTTGACAGAACTTTCACCGGCCGATAGCTGATGTTATTAGTGATCACTACTTTTGTTATCAATAAATTATATCTCCAAGCCTACTTTATATGCAGTTAACTCGGTTAAATCCGTTGGCGCTGGTAGTAATGTATAAATTAAGGAAGCATTTCTTCAAGAGACTTCTCCCTCTGTCGCATTTACGTACTCGTAAATTTAAAACTCAATGATGATATAATAATTTATTTGACATTCGCAAGCCGACGCGGTTGTATCTGTGTAAGTAGATAATATAAGTAATTAATACCTAATCTTAATTTTTTTTCATTTTTACTTATATCTTCATATTCGTTACTCTGCAGCATTCTGACACGTACCCTATATTCCAAGCTTAATCTATTTTCATACCAGCTACCACGCTAAATAAACTTCCCGGCGGAATATAATAGTTTCCGAAAGTTTCCCCCGGGATAATAGTGCTAAGGTAATTAGCTGATGAAATACACGATATAACGAAGACCAACGCTTAATATTAATGAATGGTTTCAATGACGAAGGTTAGGAAATTTGGTAAATGTTCGTTGAACATATTTTTATGTGAAATCAGAACATTATGGAACCGATTACGTAACCGCTAATTTTGCTGTTAAACAGCAGCAAATTACTTAACGTTGCTTTGATAGTTCATATGCCGATAAACATTCATTAAACAGCTCATAAAGAACTTTTGAAGGATCCTCAAGTTAAAGCACTCCAGAAATGTTTCTAACACCTTTAACTTTTTTCTCTTCGTGGTTTCGTAGCTATCACTACCCAGAGCTCATTTAGACCTGTCACTTATTTCAATGCGAAATAGTGGATATGACTTAATGAACAAGTCTAGTCATTAAAAGTTAATTG
>DWQT01003629.1:0-12271 GCA_018244895.1 Myscelus amystis hages | reverse complement strand
GGTGTTGCACATGTCCATAGGCGACGGTGACCACTTACCATCAGGTGGCCCGTCTGCCTGTTTGCTAGGTTTAAGTTGAGGTAAAAAAAAAAAAAAAACTTCAATACTGCCTTGAGTTGAGAATATCCAGATGCTACAGTTTCCAGTAACAAATTTCAAAGACCTTTTACAAATGATTTCTCATTGACAATTTCAGGCAGCTTGTAGACGCAAATAAATAAATAATAATAATTACGACAATTACTATGTTATTCCGAATGAGACAATTAAACTCCTATGTAATGTAATCGGATAACTAAGAAACATACATATATACCATACCTACATACTATATATAGATTATTAGATATTTTTGATACATCCATGTCAAAGAACATACAGTTTGGCTCCAACAATTTAGGCTGAATGATAATCCACCTGACCTTGATTTAGCGGTCAGAGTCCTAAACCACTAGACCAAAGACTAGTTAAAATATCCGGTAATCAATTGGATAATGCACCTACAATTTTGGAAGTGTATTAAATCGATTTCGATGAGTGTTTAGAAAAAGTGAGCCAATTATCTCGTCCTAGACGGTTGTCAGCGTTCGTCACATCATTATAAATAGATGCGCCGCATCCTCCGGAAACCGAATTGGAACGTACAGGTGAGTGGCTGGCGAGTGGCCAAGAGGCGACACGAGCACGACACGACCGCGACACGACGTGCTCCCGGTCACAACGTGTAAGTGTCCGATGTACTAAAGGATCTGGAGTCCGCTAATAATGAAGATGTAGTGGTAACACGTGCGCTTATTGTTTTGTTGATAAATTCAAATGGTTATCAATGTTCTACATATGTATGTATTGTAATTGTAATGTCGGTCGAACACGTTCACAGAGCCAAAATCCGAAGTGAAATGTGGTGCAAATGATTTTCATAGATAACGTTATATTCGGCACTGGTTTATGAGCCAATTTATTTGATAAATTAATATAGTCCGTAAGTTATATTGAAAACAATATTTTTTTGATTACTAGTAGTTTTTAGTAGTAATACAAGTAATTTACTAATGACCATCATTTATGCTATTCTGATAGATATTTTTTTTATAATTATTTTGGAAAAAGTTTAATAATTACTTTCGTTATAAAAGTTTCCACTAAGCCAGAACAGATGGCGCTGATTGTTGTGTTGCTTTGAGAACGAACTTGCGTAGATAATGGTGTACGTTTTCTATATAATATTAACTTAATTAGATAAAAGTATAAGAGAATTTAGTTTCTATTTATCTTTACGACATACTTACTAAACATAACATAATAGTGCAGTAAATCAGTTGCAATTACATACTTAGTATCATATAAGGACTTAGCTATACAAAGATCTAACGTCCTTCATCATTGTACCGGTTCTGAATTTAAATTGAAACCTCATTAAAGGTTAAGGAGGAAAATAATTTATGATCTAAGTATCACAAGTGGATACGTAACTTTATGATGCATTGTAGTGAATTTCTAAACAACAGCTAAGATATCCAATATGGCTGACCCATGATATTGGTAAAAATACATTGACATGACTCTGAATCCAATATGGCGGAATGAAAGCTACAAACGGCTTATACACACTTCTCTCCAAGTACATTGAAGTAAACGCCTAGCTCCATCTTTTCTGACCGTACAATTAACAGTCGCCCTATAAATGTAGCAGGCATATTCACGTATTAATTATATTGATGTTATGATCGTAAAGTAACGTAACATCAATGCGTGGGTTCCGACTTCCATCGAAACCCATAAACGATTTTACATCTTCATCCAGGTATGGGGTCAATTTAATGCGCCTGCGCAGGTAATGTTGGTACCGTCTTACGCTTACACGTTTACGATGTTTACTGTTTTCGCTGTCATATTTACTACTTGCCCACTGGATTTTATGTAACACGTCTGCTTAATTGTTACCGGCGTTTTAATTGTATTATATTTTGGTTTATTTCTTATGTAAATTTTTACCATATCTGATTTTTTTTTCTATTTTTTATACTGATTTGCATTGTTTTATTTCTAATAAGCTCGCGCTTACAGCGTTACAGTTACTACTCGATCTATACCAGTTATATGTGAAAAGGAACTACACTGAAAACCAATAGTTTTAGATAGCTACTTCATAAGCTGAGTCTGGTGCATATCGCTGAGGAGTAAAATGGTCGTAACTTTTTAAAGTCAGATTTTTAAGCCCAGACTAAAGAACGGCAAAGGGATATTGTATTGCTATTTAAATTTGATTATTAACTTAGTGATATGGTAATACAGGAATGTAACAGGGTTTAATAAAAAGTGGGTAGTCATTATATTTTACATGCCGCGTAACGGCCTCTAGCGGTGAAATGCGGACGTATCTGAGACAATCGGAGCTACATAGTATTATATAGAGCTGTGAGATAGCAACTTTAATAATGTAATTATTTATAATATGTTTGATAGCTCGTAAAACTGTCGAAGTGTTCGTAAAGCGCAAAACCACAATTTCGTTGATGGCGATATAAATTTTATTTACTAATTCTGGTTGAAGTTTAGATCCAACTGTAATGATTTTATGATTATGATAATAATAATAATATTTTGGGATACCCTCAGACACGGCCAACTGTTCCTCTGCTGAAGTGTATGCCGCCTGCGGCTTAGCATCCATTGTAGACCACGATTAGAGCCCAGTCAAGAACATTGCAATTCTAGTGGTAAAATGGTACCATCCTATATTTCAGTAGGCTTATCCTGAAAACATCACTGAAAAACAATGTTACATGCGTATTTTCGTATATCCCTACTACGAATAAAGTGCTTCTTTCTTTCTTTCTTTCTATTGTCGCGAAACGAGAAGACGGCGTAGACGCGTTTGGCAGAAAAAATTGGATGGAAATATATATTTACTATGAGCACTTCGAAGATCTGACTCACGTACCTCGCCGCTTTTGACGGTCTCGTAAATCTATCTTTATTCAGCGTAACATGTTTCTACACCGAAATGCTGTTTTATGCGTGATTGAATGGCGTTTAATTTTTTTTATATGATGTGTTGGTTTTCTTTTCTAATGGGGTAGGGAGAGAACACTGTTGCATCACTACCATTACATATCTGACGATGGAATCTGCCTTCACCCAGCGCCCAAACTGATGTCTCAACGAGCAAAAACTGTCAAATAGACACTAGGAATGTATGAAAAGACATCACAAATTATATATAGCATAATAGTTTGTTATAATAAAAAAAGGCTATCTAATCTCAGACTTGACAGAACTGGTACTATGGTAACTAAACAACTGATTAACCACACGTTTGTAAAGTCACACATATACCTAATACATATAAAGATTTAACTTGTACTGGAATCGTATCCAACACCGGTCTAGCATTTAGGGCCATAAGCTGCTAAACCAAGACGCCAGTCTGTAGTATATAAACACGTAAGAAAAATAAATAGCACCCTGTCGATTTTATTCAGAAGGCTTCGTAGCTAGAAGTACCGTGAGGCCGTCGCTCGCCGCCGCTCGCAATAAAAATAAGGAAAGTCTCGATTTAGACATAACAGGGGGTAAAAAAAAGCAAACAAATGGATACTTTTACTGTCTTCAGACGGAATGGGATATTGCGATTCGCTTATCGTAAGAGCGGTCCATGTGAGGATGAACAAAAGATCGTATTGATTTTGCCGACTGTACTCCGAGCAAAGTACTTGGGTGCGCGCTTTGTTTATTTATTTACAGAAATATTTGTAAGATAACAGTTTTACACCAATGCTTACAAATAGAAAATGTATTCACTTCGCATCGCGATGTGACGTTTTATAAGACATTTTTAAATGTTCGCTTTGAAATTGGCGAGGAAATCTGCGCAAGTAAAGAACTACAAAATACGAGTAGTAGCCTGATTTGCAAATGCCATAGTAGGTAGGTACGCCGCGAACTATGAGCCGCTAGCTAATTAATCCTGCCTGACCCGTCACATGCATCTTACACCAGATTATGAAAGTCACCGAAAATGAAATAATGTTGCCGTTGGCATGCAAGAAGAATGACACATTTAAGTTGTAGCTAATTGTGATACCGTTTTTTTCTTATTATCATATTATCTGCATTAATTTCAGTAGGCTAAGCCATTTCTTTGTAAAAGTATCTTAACGGATTTAAAGGAAAATTAAAAACTTAAGTATAATATATTATTTGAGTGACTGTTTGATTTTTAAAGTTTCTGCTATGCAAGGTTTGTTTAAAATTATATTAACAGACTTATAAGAATATCGATTTCAAATTTGGAATTCCTACTTTTAAATGGAAGTCAAATTAGTTTAGGTTTCTATATAGTGCTATGGAAGTTGAATTGGTCGTAAATAAAAATTAGTTTTACTTGACACCTCTACCGGCATTAAATCCGGAGGTTAATTGATAACCATAAATTTACAATATAAATTTTATGAGTATGAATCTTCTAAGTTAATCGATTTACAAAGTAACATGCGATTTTGAGATTATATATATCACTTGCCATAACGGTGAAGGTGAAGGTGAATATATTACACAATTAAGTTAATTCCTGATTATAATTTTGTGTTTTTGATATATTTTATGATATGATGTTCTGCATACAATCTGTTCAGTGCTTTCAGATAGCGTGGCGTGATGGTATAATAAAATAATAATACCATTCTGCATGATGTCGTTGACTTTAATCGTCCTGATTGAGAAGGAATGTATGTTTTATAACAAAATTAAATTTATTTTAACGTACAATAAATTGGCAATTCAATAAGTAAATTATATTTGGTGACTGTTCTTAAGCATTTCTAGTATTATTTCAATAACAATCGAAATAAAAGCGCGCACACAAAACGGTCGCACACGTCACGCTGACTTCTACCGTCATTTAAAAACAATTCAGCGGCGAGTAACTGTGTATGGCGCAGCGCCATATTGGGCGAAGGCGAAAAACTCGCGAGCGAAAGGCGACCGCGCCGCAAAAACTGCGCGTAGTGGAATTCCTGCGTACTACGCGCGTACGGAACACGGCGCGTAGTGCTGGGCCGGTTCCACGGTTCCACGGTTCCACGCCGTGCGTGTTGTGTTCCGACTACAACTTGTACGGGATATTCCAATGGAATTATCGATTTATGTATGCTACGTTAAAACTGTAAAATGAATTTAATTTTTTACGTTCATATTATTTTCTATTTAGGTCGAATTGGGACGGATGCGTCCCGTTTTCTATAAGAATTGTAGTATAGATAAATCGTAGATATATTGTCTATGAGTATGATAGCAGCCACGTCGGCTATCCTCAGAACTAAATAAAACGCTTCAAATTCAAAATGTTTTGTCGTAAGGTACATTATGTATTACCGATATGTAAATTCGAATCACTTCATGGGCGACTGCTACTGACACATTTTACCTTATGTTATTTACCTTATAATTTATTTTACCTTAACTGTTCTAGACACCGTAAGTTATCGGTTCCGTTTATTCCCGCTAAATAACAACCGTTAAACCTATCACCAGTCCAGCAGTGGGCAGTAAAAAAGTTTGCGCTCAATTGATTTTAATGGACACAATTCTAAATTTGTTAATATTGGCGGACAAAATTCTGAATTCATTTCATATCGTCCCATCCCTAAAGCATCGTACGGGTTTTAATCATTCGTTGTGTCTTTATTCTCCATTTTGAATTGGTAATTCGGTGTTGCCAGTTCGGGAAAGCCCATTAGATTTTGTCTCATTTGAATCGTTGTAAAAAGAAAACTTGCGTATTTTAAATACACGTGCGGATGATTATCTTCGGAGATCTGAGTCCAATTTTGGCTGCGGTATTTATTTGTGGCCATTATAATTGTATCAAAGGTTGCTTGGTTTTAGAGATTAAAACGGTTGGATTAGTTTATGTTTTTAAATAATACGCACATTACAAATGTTAGTTAAATTTGAAGTGATATATGTACGAGTATGTAGTCTACCAGTTATAACATAACTTTTTACATACATAAATTATGATCATATTTTGTTACTTATAACACTTTTAATAAACTTCATACTTGTTCTTACCTTCTGTAAACAGAGACATATAATTATATTACTCTTAAACCCATGATACATGCTCATTACATCATTAAGTAGTAGGTACAACCTTGAAGGATCCAAACCCCCACATTTTTACCACGGCCCATCCGTGGAATATACGAAGAGTTATAGTAAAGAACATGTTATTTAGTTTCACAAGTAGGTATTTATAATATTGTTTACATGTAGACGTACATTCCTGGCATCACAGCAGATATAAAGGGCCCATCAAATTAGTATAAAAGTTGAAATATGTAAGCTCAAAGCCTCAAAGTAACGCTTTGGGCGTTTCGCTTGAACGCTTAAAGGGCGTGCGTGGTAGCGAGTTTTGATATAATTCGAATAATTTTGCACTATTTAAATTGGACTCGCGTGTCGGTCGGGACGTTAACCGATTTAGGAAATATTTTCGGGTTCGATGACTCGGGTTTAGAGGTCGGCCCGTTGCCATGGAGACCACAGGATGAAAGTAATCACACGATTCCAAATATGAATTTCTGTGATTAAGCTGTCGTGACAATTTTATGTGAAAATTAAATTGCTCTATAATTGAAATGTGACTTAAACTCTAACTGAAATCTGAACTCTAACTGAATTTAGGATTCATGTGTCTAACTATTGAAACTACCATTGCTAAATACTCTGGCTGTTAAAGTGACAGAGAGGGAAGATATAGAAAATATATAATAATATAAGCGAAATATTATAGCAATAAGCAGCTGTTAATATGAGAACGGACGCATTGCGCAATAAACACAGATAATCGACACGGAATCTACTGAAATTTGTGTAAATATAACACAGCGGGCAACATTAACGGGCGCAATAACGATATCGTTAAAACTGAATTCACGGACGACACCTTGGCGAATCTGTCATCAACTAATTGAGAGGAAGGTCGGCGTTCGGATTGTTGTAGTCGCAACATAATAACATCTTAAAAATAGTTCACGCAACCAACGTGTGGTGTTGGTGCGACTTGGAAACAGAATGATCCGGGTGGAAAACGATCGACAGTTGCAAGCTGGAATACGCAAAAGAATAATTTGAGACAATTCCACACATGGCTATAATATTCCAAATTGGAGTTAATGCCTGTGTCATGGTAACCGGACAGCTGATAAAAAAGACAAGCAAATGTGCTTTTACAAATGCTTATCTTGGGTGGGATTTGAAACCATAGCCTCCGGGTTATCAGTTAAGGTCTCCAACCAGTACCTAGACCTGAAAGTCAGAAATACAAATTCTTGCCAAGGTTTTAACTGGCGATTGGAAACTTATTATTTTTGCGAAAACAATAGCAAGGTAAAGTTTTATTTAAGAATATAGAATGGAATATTTCGTCTCGTTTAATATAGACACCTATACCTACTTTATAGTAGTGTGCGTGTATGTGTGTGCGTTAAGCGATATTGAATTGAATCATCCCAATTAAAAGAAAACTCATTCACCCATCATGACACACCGGCTGTCACCAATATTTTCCCCGAACGATGATTCGTGATTGAAAATGATATTTTTGCAGGCGGCAAGAACTATTTTTGCAGCTAAGCCCATCTATTCTGACCTTTTATCCTCACGGTGTCTTGCTCCATTATGTTTTTTAATAGTAAACCACAATTTATATTTCCATTTAAAATGGTACATTTCTTCCAACCCTCTTATTGTTCCGCCTTTAAAGATGGCTCTCCTCTTATTATGAGAATGTTTATGACCAAAGTGTACCACGATACAACTCAAACAAAAGACTCTAGGATGTACTAGAATCCTCACGATATTTTAATTGCTGAAACGCTCATAAAGATTAAATTTATTGAAGGAGAAGAGGTGACAGAAGTTTGGCAGGACTGTAGCCTACATGTAATCCTTAGTAGATACTAACATGTCACGGGATGTGGGCGTGATTGCAAAAAGCTGCTATTGCACTGTCATAAAAAGCTTAGCGACAAAGCGGTCAATTACTATACCGGCCTATAGATACATTTACGATTGTCACGTCAGGTGACCTATTTGGCTTCTACGCTTCCATAATCTGTTATTTGCACAATGCGATTGGTGACAGTAATTCAAACCTCTGTGTGGAAACTGTAATTTCTTTTTATTCCGATATTAATAATAAATACAATATACATTAATACGTAGACATATTATCATTGTATTGTTTACCGCGAAGTGGATGGACAGTGTATATAAATTAAATTATACAAGCCAAAAGTCGCGAGTCAAGAACATTTTTGGAGACATACTGACAACTAAGTAAATAAATTTACCGTTCAAAATTTTCTATTTCAAATTTCAAGTCCAAAATTTTCAATGATTATCCAGTCGTGAACAATTGAGTGTTGTAAAAGAAAAAAAAACTAAATGGTATGTGAATACAAATTGATTTAGATAGTCTGCATCGGTGTCTGAGAAAATAAATTGTGAGGTTTTATAAATCTAGCAACGCTTGCAAGTGGAGCCAACTGAACATTTACAAGGTTATGGCGGAGTAATACGATGTAAATCATAGTAATTTATTAAGAGTAATTTGCATTTTAAATCTCAATAATCTCCTGTTCAAAAAAATCAAAACGCAACCATTATGTTACAAGATATTATGGATAATGCAAGATGCAAAATAGTACCTACACAGTGAAGAGAGTTACAGGAAAACAACTATAAATCAGTCAATCATTCGTCATAAATAACAATTATGTTACGATTTCAACTGTGGTGACAGAACACAATACACACTGAAATCTACCGTAGAATACATACCTATTACACTGAAATCTACCGTAGAATACATACCTATTACACTGAAATCTACCGTAGAATAGCTATTACACTGAAATCTTATTATGTATTATACACTGTGTATGGCGTTCTCTGAACATATTCAGAGCTTTATTCTTTCGCTCTTGAACGTAGGTAGAGTTTAGCGATTTTGAAAGCAATGTTATAACTAAAAGCATTTGGTTTCATCATTTAACAAAAGATAACGAAACAAAAGAAAATCATATCATTTATGACAAAGCTTGAATATGAACAACAATAAATACTTAACTATGAAACTTCCACACGTGAAACATAACACCATTCCAAATTAAAATGAATCCAAATAGAGTAATTCAAATTATGTGACATAGACACGAGCGGCGTGGCAATCAAAGAGACCGAAGCATGTCCAAAATAAACAGTGGCAATTGTTACCGAAACTATTTCTATTTAGTCTGTGTCACTATTTACATCTATTTGAACAGGCATTGATCCCGAAGCGAAAGCTACCGTATGTTTGTTTTCCGATAGCGGAATGGATTGGGCATATCACATGGAAAGAGACAAATATACAACCGGCTTTCGAGATAGAGCGGGACGAATAGCAGAAACACTTGAGACCACAGCGGTCTGTGATGAAAGATGAGCGGAATACAAATTACGTGTAAGAGAGCTTTCACACTGTACGACACGATGCCGGCATGAACCCTTCAAGATTGACACTGGTTTAAAAAGTTTGGAATACTGCACATATTGTTTGGTGTCCTGAATTTGAAATTTGTTCGCATTAAAAAATACATACTTGATAATAAATATGTTAGCACATCGACTTAATCGTGGGAAACAGATAGTATTTTACGAGACGTTCAATAGAATATAAGTTTTTTTAAAATCATATTAAACAATTTTAACTTCCATCGTTTAATTTAACTCTAAACAATATAAGTGTTAATAGGTTCTTTCTAGGCATACGTTGCATCTCAGGTTATACATTTCGCGTCGGATATCCCGGCTATACGGGCCCGATATCGTATCGGAATGTGAAACAACTCTTACAACAATGCAATGGATTCCAGACACAAGTGGGTTAAAAGGTGAGCCTGACAGGTATTACTGTAATTAGAGGCTGTTGGCATAGTGATGCAAATGTGAGATGGAGATTCCATTATGTCACGGGGTGGAATTTTTACTGGTACTTCATGTATGTAGGCAACTTTATATTGTGATATTAAGGTACGTACATATGTGAGTTAAGGAAGAGTGTCAATATAATGCATACAAAGTGATAAAATACGACATGAGATTAGTGAATTTTTTTTTATGAGTATTGTATACCTAATGTATGTTTGTTTCACCCTTTTAGTGGTCCCCTGTTAGACCGGGTCTCTTCTCGTAGTGAGAGGGATTTAGGCCATAGTCTACCACGCTGGCCGAGTGCGGATTGATAGACTTCGCGTACGTCAGAAAATATTATACACTTTATAACATCTCAAAGGTGTTTCCTCACGATGTTTCCCTTCGCCGTTATAGCGAATGCTATTTAAATTTTAGCTTTAAATTATGCATAAAGTATACAGGCACTTAATAAAAAGTTACTATTTCAATATTATAAAAGACAAAGACAAAAACAAAGACAAAGACAAAGATAAAGACAAAGACAAAGACACAGACACAGATACATACAAAGACAAAGACAGACGTTTATTTGCACAAACATGGGTACATTTAAAGATGTTACAAAATTTTTAGATCAATCCATATTTTGTCTTCGACGTACAAATAAGAGAGTACAAATGTACAAATCCAAGATAATCCATTATAGACAGCTTCAATTTTTTTGACGTGCATTACAGACATGCGATTATCGAACGTTACGGGCCAAGTCAGACGGGGCGTTCGTTCAAAAAAGCGCGCTCACAGGCGGTCGGGCGGCGCGGCGTCTCACGGCCTCGAATCGATCACAATCGCCTTAATTGTGGCCCGATTAAGACCGATTATGGGCAATGGCAAAAACCGTCTCCTCAAACTGTTTAATTAGACCGGGCCGTTCGTTACCGTTCACGGGGGGAATGATAATTGCGGCTCGGGCGCGCGGACGCCGCCCTCGCCGCGCCGGATTCCCGGTGGCGTTGTTCGGGAAAAGTGACGGTGAAAGTCCCGAGCCACACACGAATACCTACGTCATAGCTCCGATTCGCTTGTATTAGCGACGCACCGCAGTACCGATAATAATAATTAGAAGACGTCCACACTGCGACTTTCAGCGTTTCAAATATGTAGTCATTTGCTAACTAAAAATTGTCGTAATTCTACATCCATTTCAACACTATTTTGATTTTTTTTCAATGTTATATGGTTTTTATCTGAAGTCAAATCCAAAACCATATCACACTTAAATTTACTATATGTGAAGTAGAAGTAAACTACTAACGTTGTTTTAGAATGAGGGAAGATTGTATTGTATTGTTGTGACACATTTATATATAGCTTATTCAAATTGTTGCGACTTGTAGCGTCATTGTATCTAGGTTAGCACTTGTGGATACGAGAAGAAAATGGCCTTGACTTATATTTGTATAGCAAATTTGTAAATATATTTGTATTCAAAGATACCTACATGTTCATAAACAAATTAACGTTAGTTAGTATAGTGTAGCACATTGCTAATTATTTTATATTATATTTATCCTAATAGGATTGACCGTTTGACTAATAGGAATCTGACTAATTTCTCGTCACGTGCTTCACGATTTGTCATTGTCTGATAGTTTGATAAACATCTAAAACTGAACTGTACCAATAGCGCATTGAATTTGAAAATAAATGCATCCAAATAATATATATCAGGATCGACGATAAATTATCTTAAACACGTCTTTATTGGCGAATCGCTAAATCAAAGATTAGCATCTTAGCGGAGCAGACGCTGCAAAACATCAAAAAAGCGACGGACAATGAAATTGAGATACTGTTAGTGTAAAAAGAGATCCGTTAGTGCTTGCCGACGCACGG
Organism: Myscelus amystis hages; assembly: GCA_018244895.1. Taxonomy (NCBI): domain Eukaryota; kingdom Metazoa; phylum Arthropoda; class Insecta; order Lepidoptera; family Hesperiidae; genus Myscelus; species Myscelus amystis. The sequence goes on along the minus strand of DWQT01003629.1, from coordinate 409 downwards.
CGCCTGGACCCCGATTCCGAAGCTCCAAACTAAGAATTTAAGACTATTAAGTATTCATACTTTTGTGAACGCGCCAAAAACTGCCGCGTTTTTGGTCTGTTCGGGATTTGAAATCCGTTTTGAATTTGGAATTATTGGCCGTTCCATTTATGGATTTATATTACATTGTAATCGCCTTGGTTTTTACATTCTAATATGACGTTTCAAAACACTCAATTTCACATTATAAGCATATTAAATTCTTGAGATCTTTGCTTGAGCAAATGCTAGTAAAAAGGCAGAATATTAATAAAGATAGTATTTATTTTACTGTGAAGTTTTTAATAAAAGGTGTATTATAAGTTAAATATCATGTATCCTAAATATGTTATTTCTAGAGTATATTATGTATGTAGTTGTAACAGTATTT
>DWQT01003628.1:0-12274 GCA_018244895.1 Myscelus amystis hages | reverse complement strand
GTAAAACAATTTTGTTGCTGCTCCTCTCCTATTCATCTTAGCGTGATGTTATATAGCCTATAGTATTCCTCGATAAATGAGCTTTCCAACTGTGAAAGAATTTTTCAAATCGGACCAGTACTTCCTGAGATTAGCGCATTCAAACAAACAATCAAACAAACAAACTCTTCAGCTTTATATTATTTGTATAGAAGTATAGATTTGGTGCATCACATTGAGTTCAATTTCTATTTAGAAAAATGATATAAGTCAACAAAAAGTGTACCTTAGTACAATATCTGTAGACGCGTGAATTTTTTCTATTGTACAGCCACGCGTTCTCGAACATGAGCCACACGTCGTCCACGTACTCCCAGGGGTCCTTGTACATGCCCTCGTCCAACTTCTTCTTGATGGTAGACAAGTCGATGGGCCTCGTCACGATGTCGAAGTAATCGGGTATACCGAGCGCCTGCGCGTCCACCGGCTGCCGGAACGGCAGCGACTCGGGGTCCAGGCGAAACAGGTTCTCCAGCGTGGGCAGCAGCGCCTGACGCAGGTCTTCCGGCTTGAAGACGAATATCCTCCGCTGCCCCCGATCTAAACCGTCCACGCTGCCCTCGCCCGGCTCCTCCTTGATCTCTTGCTTGATCTCCATCTTGATCTCCTGCTTGATTTCTTGCTTGATCCCGACCTCCTGCTTGATGCCCACCTCCTGCTTGATGCCGGGCTCCTGCTTGATCTCCTTCTTGATGACGAAGTCGAACCGCTCCATCGGCTCCTTGACGTCGGGGTCGTCTCGCATGCCCTTTCCGCCACAGTCGACGTCGTCGAGCTCCTCCTTGATGCGGGGCTCGTCGGGCTCGCGCTTGATGCGGATGTCGTCCGGCGGACTGTCGTCGGCCGAGGCGGCGGCGTTGAGCGCGGCCATCTGCGCGGACACGGAGGCGGGGCGCGACGCGGGCCGCGGCTCGGGCGCGGGGCTGGGGTGCGCGAGAGGCGTGGATGGCGTGCCGGCGCCCGCCGGCGACGCGCCCGCTTCGCTGCGGTACGGCGCCGAATGATTCATGAACGGGCTCGAAACTTGTCCCCCACCGCTCAGTAACGGTCGCGACTTCGCCTCCGACTGGTGGCTGGGCGAAGCGAGGGGCGCGGGTCCGTTGCTCTGGATGGAAGGATACTGAGGGGCCGGCGACGTCATCGGCTGCCCGAACGGAGACATGCCCGGATTGCCGACGCTACCCACCCCGACGCTCCCGCCGTTTGGCGTCTGCGGCATCTGTATTGAAGGTTGACAATATATTAACTTGTAAAATAATATAATGCTGATCGTATTAAGTTTTGAGTCAAGTCACTAATAAAATATCATGGGTTCCAAATTACTATATTAATAACTAGGAGATTTATAATTAGTGGAACTATGGTTTGCATTTGTTAATTAGAATACAATGAAGATTGGTTATAGGGTATCATTTCAATGCCATTTCAAGTGTTATACAAGGGATCATCGCGTATTTAAGGTATCATTAATACCTGGTTTGGACTGGGTCCAGGTGGGCCAACCAGGTTCGATTGGTATGTCATACGACTGCCAGGCATCGACAGCGGCATGCCGCCTGGAGAAGGAATTCGCATGGCAGGCAGTCCAGGCTGAGCGGACAAATTGGGCCTGTTCACGCCCACGTTGCCCACACCGACCGTGCCGCCCACGCCAACCGCGCCACCCACGCCGACGCCCGGCGCTGAAGGCCTGACGCCACCCATCACTCCGCCTCCCGACATCACTCCTACAGTTTGCTGCAACTGATTTTGTTGTTGTTGCTGCTGCTGCTGCTGTTGTTGCTGTTGCTGTTGTTGCGCCTGTAGCTGCTGTTCCTTTCTTTTCTGTCGCTTTTCTTCCAGTTCCTTTTGTATCTTATATATCTTTTCAGCCAACAAGTGGTAATATTCTGACCGTGTACTCGCCATTTCGTACATGTCGCCTTCCACTTTTCTTGCATAAGCTACTAAATTATGCATTCTTTTATCTAGCATCGCTGATGGATCTGGCGTTGGAAAGATGGCTTGAACCCTGACAACCAAAATATTAAAATTATTTACTTGTTTTGTGTTGACCTATGGAAGTTCAAGGTTAGATAAGAAATTCCACTTACAGTTTATGAACAAGGTGGTTTCTGAGATCGGCTGTTATAGACTGGTGCCATTCCTTCGTACCAGAGACGGGATTCGCGGTTACGGCGCCGCCAGGAAGTTGTAAGGTCCCCGTACTCATCTAAGCAAACAATAATCAAAATGACAATGAACATCAAACTATTCAACCATATATGTATGTATGTGATGATTCCAAGGACTTTGAAACACATTAAATGGGTCATTTATTACAACTGTATATTCAATTCAACTTAATTTTATGTTTAATCTATCAGCTGAACACGTAGTGTAACCATCCAAGATTTATAATTTTTTGTTCAAATATTTAACTCACAAACAATAAACTAATGTAAAATCTTAAATTACTGTGATACTGACCAATTGTTGTTGTTGTTGCTGTTGGAGGTCGGGCTGCGTTTGTTGTGCAAACAGTTGCTGCGTCGGGACCACGTCCGAGAGGCCCGGCGGGCGCGGCGCGGGCATGCGCAGGGGTCCACGCGACATGGCGCCAACCATGTTGGACACCGACGTGGGGCACGCGATCCCTAGCGCCTCGTACGCTCGCTTCATGTCCGCGCCCGAACCCACGCCCACGCCGACGCCCGCGTTCGCGCCGCCGCCCACGTTGCCCAGGGCCACGCCGGCGCCCACTCCGACGCCCGCGCCTGCGTTCGTATTCGTCGGTGCCGCATTCTGTGCCACGCCTATAAACAGATAGACTTATTGAAATATTGAATTGAATAAATTGCTATGAGGCACTTACTTACATTGATAAGAGAAACATATCGACGAATAACACTATATATTTGATTATACATCTAGTTACCAGATAAAGGATTGACAGGCGCGAGGCCGCTGGGAGCGGGCGCCGCGGGCACGTTCACGCCGACGCCGACGCCGACACCGACTCCGACGCCAACGCCCACGCCCACTCCGGCGCCGCCCACGCCGCTCGTCGCGTGCGTTCCCGCCGCTACAATCATACATTGTATTCAACAATTCTTACAAAATGAAAAACACTAATATTATAATTTTCCAAAAAAAATCCAGTCAATGAAACTAAACACTTACCATTCATTGTCGTCGTTCTAGTCCGGTCCGCTTGCTTTAGGGGCAAACATACTGGACAGTCATTCTTGTTACAGTGTTTCCAATGGTTAATAATTTGTCTTGATGATGAGCAATGGGGAACTACACAATTTTTACCCGCCTGTAAAACAGTAGTTATTAATTACATTATAATACAGTATTGTCAGCCTTAATTTCATCAAAATGGATCAATAAAATTACGCAATGCCACAACCTTACGCATAGTTAAGTAGTAATTTAGTACACTTATGTAATGGCTTACCTGACAAGACATCATATGATTAAGCACCCCTTTCATAGTTTTACAGTGTGGTAGTGAACATTGCCATAACTCGCCATTAGACTGTGACTCTCGTCTCTGACACTTATGTGCATGTAGTAACAAAACTAGTTGCTGCTGTATAAGCTTCCTTTTCTCAGGATCCGCAATGGAGCCCGAGTTGGGCTGCTGGGGGGTTGGTTGCGCTGACGCGGACTGCGTCGCCGCTTGCGGTTGTGACTGTGCAAGGTAAAATTATCATATTTTAATAACCACCTTTTATTACTACACAATTTATATTGTACTACACAAAATAATAATTGAACCATGAATAATATTAGCATGTTATTTTATAACTTAAATTTTGCTATAGTATTTAATGCATACTCAATACGAGTGTACTAATAGGCCAATATTTCGTACGAGATCTATGAATAGAAGGTACGGCACAGCTTATATCGAAAATGAACTGAAATTTTATGGAAATGGCCTGTTGTATTCTCATTGGTAGATACACTGCGATTTATTTCTGTCAACGTCTTTATAGATATATGATTCGAACGCAGAAAGCTACCAATGAGGATATTTTACAGCCGTTCTGCCAGAAATCTAAACTTTTGCGCATCATCAAACTGCGGTACAGTTGAATTATCCAATTCAAAGGTTTAGGCACGAAAACGCTAGCTTAAAGTTCATATTGTATAGCACAACATCGTACATTGTAGGATACCTTTCGTACACAGAATTTCACATCAAAACCCTATGCACATAAGCGTCCCTTGAATACATCGTTAACAAAACCTTACAACGGTCTACACAACACTGAGCCCTCGTATCAGGTTGAAAATGAATATAAATAAAGTTCTATGCCGCTATGACTATGATCACTAACACAATGTGTGCCGGCATTTCTTCTATATCTAAAGGGTTGTAAGGCAAAATAGCTAGGACACAGAACAGTTAAAAGAATGTAAAGACAATTTTCTCGTCATATTACAAAGTACTTATCTTCCACTATCTTCTATCACCTAAAGATGTGATATCATAAAGCTTAGTGTTATTAAGCATAAAAAGGAATAGAAGGTAGGTCGACTTTATTTACTTATAGAGTATGGCGGTTCTTATTCACTATCTCTGCTCCGCTGCGCTCACGATTCATGGATCCCGCTTAGATACTGGCTTATTGCAACAATTGCACTACATGAAATGACTTTATAATGTAGCTTCATTTGATCAGTTGTGTAAAAGCATATCGAAGAACCAGGACCTAGCGAAATGTTAGTTCTTTTTAACTGGCCAACAATGGAATAGGTCAACTACTGAAGACTTGTATGAAAGTATTGGTGGTACCTGTCCGCCTGCGGGCGCTCCGGGGGTCTGCGGCGAGGGGGCGGGCGGCACGGCTTGTGCGGCGCCGCCGCCGGCCTCCGCGGGCGGCCCGAAGCGCACACCGGGCGGCCGCTGAGCGGGCGGCACGCCGGGGCCCTGCGGCGACTGGCCGTACGCGGGGTGGAAGGGGGTGAGGGGGTGCCCGCCGCCGCCGGGCGCCTGCATGCGCGGGTGGTGCTGCAGACCGCTTCGCATCGAAGGCGCCTGCATGCCCACGCCGACCCGCCCGCTCAGGGGACCGTTCTGCATCGCCTGGCAAATCATAATTTAAGTTAACATAGAATAAATGGCGACAAACATTATATTCCTGATAAACTTGTAGGCAACCTAATAAATTAGAAATATTTTGAAAATCATAAATACGTTTTCAATGAAGTACACTGTAATTGTCCAGATAGTATGAAATAAAAATTTAGTACATTTCACTATTTTAACATTATATGATTAAAACAAACACTTTTAAATAATGAAATAGGCATGCATTTGACTACGAGCTAATCGGATGTCTTCTTACCTGTGCGTGTAGATGATGGGGCGGCGTGGCGTGATGATTGTTGCCCATCAGCGGAGGAAGCTGTTTATTTACATTGCTGATGATGCCGCTGCCGAGCATCCCGGCGCCCGCCATACTGCTATTCGTTACAATCATGTTGCCACCCACATTCCCTACGTTCATGCCACCTGCCAAATAATATTTGTTAGCTTAGATTTACAAAAAAATCAACATTAACACTGGTCAGACTGATTACAATCAATCCACCTTAGATGAGTGTCTTCTACTAGCAAATATTACCTTAAACTCCATACATTCATAGCTTAGATGGTGAAGATACTCAGCACAAAAAAACAACAATGAAAAAGCAGTGTGGACTTGTGTTATCCCGACATTCAGGTCGTATATTGAAAAAAATAATAATTGTGTAATTACTTATTGATAAATAATTATTTCTGTTAAATGTTTAAATTTATCTATCACCGCCATAAATACGATTGAAATAAATACGATTGAATGAATATAAACGCCAATATATTTTTTATTTATTCACACTGATATAGCACTATAGCAACTAACTTCAGACTGATATTTCGAGAGTGCAACCGCTGCAACTTTTACTTACTTTACAAAAAATGACGAATCTTAAAATTTCATTCTCATCAATTTTTCCTAGCCCGCCTAAAGAAGTATAACTTCAAAAATATGTAAAAGAAAAACCATGCGTTATAATTTTTTTAAAAAATGGGGTAGTTAACATACCTTGAATTGAACTCATTGGCATTGTTGAGTGTAACTGACTTGGATGGCTTGTATTTGGCATAGGTTGTGGATGCATGCCGCCCATTAGGTCCTTGGATACAGAAACGTTAGGCGGTGATTGTAGATTTGGACTCTTACTTCCTAAACTACCCAAAACTAATGGATTGTTGTGGCCTACTAAGCCACCTTTGCCCTGTGGAAAGACCAGCAAAAAAGATTTACACCATTAGTATCGTTTATTCAATATCAAATAACAAGAGGCAACAGAGAGCAAGAGAATTTTTGAGTTACATTATGAGGTTTCGTTAAACATAATATGTACATAACTTAGTGTTCGAAGTAGCTTGTATGCATGATTTTCTTTGATTTGAGTGTCCACTGCGCATGGTTAGAGCAGAAAAGGCCAAACTCATAAAATGCTTAACATCATAAATTAATCTTAAACTTGGATAAAAATATAAAAGAATATTAAAGTGTTAGACCATAGCCAGTAGGAATCCTTAATAGTCTCTATGTTATAGTTATGTGCAGGTAAAAAACATAAAAATAGTCTGACTTTGAGCTTATTTCGTGTACTTTTCGTATTATTCTTCCATCCAATTTTATATTTAACAACCAATCACTATGCAAATAAAAATTATAGTTTATAGTGAAATAATAATTAATCTCTTTTATCTGGCAATTTTTATGTATTGACATACAATTTACAGTAAAAGAATAATGTTTAAAGTGTAAATAAAGTTTTGACATCTATGTCTATAATTCATATTATATAGTTTTCAAAAATGCTAATGCACCATATTGAAAGAATTCAGTGGAATATGCTTAACTGTATGTAATTCTAGTAGATGCCTAATTTGATGCCTAATTATTGTCTAACATATTCACAATTTTTCTTTACCCAATACTGAAAGATAATACACAGAGATGATAATTTTAATTTATAAACGTATACAATTTGTACTATCCATTAGCTGTAGGTACTCACTTGTTGTATAAGATGATTATTTAGTTGTCTCTGTAAAACAGCCGTCAGGTCATCCCCGTTGATCTGTTGCTGAGTCATTTGCCCCCCGGGCCCCGGCCCCTGCGCCGGGGGCTTGGGCCCTGCGACCCCAGGCTGCTCTCCCCACATCAACTCATCGGGGAGGTCCTTTTCAAGGTCAAACATGTCCAGGTTCGAAAACCCGTCTACTGAAACAAATCACATAGATGTTAGCAAGTGCATATTTAAAATTATAAGAGATTTATTTACAATTTAGACAATACACACAACCATTGAAAATTTACCCTTTAATTTTTCTCTGATTTGTTTGCTTTGCGTATGGCACATTATAATTTCTACTTATACTCATTAACACTGAAAGTAAATCGCTTTATTAGATTTTTGTTACATTTTTTTTTATTTAAGTCTTAAAACTTTAAATATGACTAGCACTCACGTTGATTGTTTAACAACTAATAAGAAATTGTTACATGTTGACAATTAAGAATACAAAATAAATAAATCTTTCATAGTAACAATATAATAAATTTTCATAGAGTATATACAGCACATAAATGTCTCGGTTCTGATAATGAATTCTATCATAAGAACTAATAGATAAACAATAAAATTTTTATTGTTAATTTTGAAGCTAATCAAGTTTTCATTTTCTTAATACATCAATTTATTGCAAAACATGGTATCAAATAGCATTATATGAAGTTAGCGGAAAATAAAAATTAATGTATCTAAATTTCAGGACCTACATATGCATACTGTGTTAAAACATTCCAGAAATTATATAGAAAAGGGTGAAACATCAAACAGAATTGTTGAGAGCTAATAAAAGACATTTTTCTTTAAATTTGTACAAAATATTATTTCTTTACACATATAAAATTATATGAAAGCAAAGGTATATTCGATACAGGGAGTTTATAATTACAATTTATCAGTGGTATATTCAATAACTAAAGTAGTGAATAAAATATCAGAATACCATAGCAATGATAATAGTGCCAATATTTAATTGAGGCAGAATATAAACTTGAGAGTCACTAATATTACACAATGACTGATTGGATAATGCACAGTTATAAAAAAAAAACTTTCAAGGACAACTTTGTATTTACAAACATCAAGAACACAAAAAATGCATACACATACATACAAATATTCAACAAAGATTAACTTAGGTTTCTTAGAAGCTTTGCAACGATTCAATATAATGAATATATGAGTGGAAAAGGAATTTTAAAAAAATCAAAGTTGTACAGCCGGTGGTTAATGATTTTAAAAAGAATTATTGGAATTCAATCAATAGTATTATTTAATTAATTATTATTAGTTTATACATTACAATATTCAGGTACTTTCAACTTTGATCCACTAAATATATACATTCTCAAAGCTACCATTCATGATATTTTAAATATGTGATTTGGTGATATAGAAAATATTTGGTGATAGATATTTTCAATCAGATTAGGAAACAATGAAAAACGTTTCTTTGAAATTTTGGCAAAACCCTTGTTCATGTCGTCAAGTTTATCAGAGGTTATGTTGTGGTCACCATTTCTAGCTATTTAACCGGATATTATACAAAATTATGACAAATTAGGCATAAAATAAGCCAAATGTTTGGTACAAAACAAATGTAGGTCAGTAGTAAAGTAAAATATTTTACCTTGTTTTCTGAATAAAAGACACTTTCTCATAAATGAGATTTGTATTCTTGATTTTTTAACTTGCTTTATTCATTCAAAATTGTCATAACAAATGTATAAAATGTTTGGTTATATTGTACTTACTGGTCTTTGCAAAACATGACCACTGTATTGGAAAGTAACCCCAAAATAAGACCTATAAGTTGTAATAAATATTCTTTCGAACATAAATAGCTATAGGGTTTTGGAAGTTAATACATGTTAACAGTGTTTTATGCATATTTTATGTAAAAAACTAATATCAAACTATCTTCGAAGTTTTCGATCGCGAATTTTTTCTATAAAATGACAGAGAAACGACTATCATTCTAATTCGTGCGGCTCGAAATTCCCTATTACAGCTGATTTACTGATTGTTTTATTGTAAGAAACAATAATACGACGCAAAACTTGCAAGGCGCTAACAAGAGCGACGGCAAAATGTCAAAATCACAGCATTATTGTAATGACAGACGAGCGTTCAAATCTTCTGTAAACTCGTAAAAAGTGAAGAAGTACTCACCCGCGGTGTCCGATGGACCCTGGAAAGAGTCCCGGATCATTTTAGCTCGCTTGTTAGGCGGCTCATCCACATGATGATCGGCCATGGCTCTGTTTACTAAACGTAAGCCGTCGTGAATATTTCGGCCCGCCGATTCAAATAACACATTTATGTCTTATATCTTTATAAAATAACATTTTAGTGCGATTTGTCATCCATCACAACGTAATTCACCCACATCCCGATCGTTCGATGTGCTCCGCACCGTTGAAGGCACATATTATAATTTCTCACTCAAGTATTCGCCATTACAAAGCTCCGAACCGAAGAACTACACAGAGCCTCTCACCATCTTCCGTCGGAACTAGCACAATAAATGAAAACAATATCACCAGATTTTAGCTACTTTACGGAACTTATTTTAACGATCGAACTACACGATTTCACTTAACACTTTAAAATACACGGAATGGTAAAGTTTATGATAAAATGATGTAAGAAAAAACAGAAAATTTACACGACAAATTCCGAAATACTTCTCAGTCTCTCCAGCGCAAAATGGCGGCTGTTGATGAAAACTTTTTCTACGCTTGTCAGAAAATGTCGGCCTATAAAGAGACGAAGAGTTCTGATTGGCTCTCGCGTACCATGTGACCGCCGGAAGTGCCGACTTGACGCAGGATCGGTCCAATAATTCTGACGTCAACGCGTTCATGACCGAAAATACACGAAGATGTCCGAAGACATTGTGAAGTAAATTATAATCAGTTCAATTGCATATTCTTCGAATATATTTTATTAAAATATTCACATGTAATACATAAATACAACTTATACATATAAAAAGTGTGTTTCATTCTTTACACATGAGAAAAAAAAAATTAAGAAGTATATATTCAAACTCTCGCGCTTAATCGGGAGTGGTCATCATCAATAAAACATATTTAGTTTATGGTACTTTGTGGACACACAACTTGTTTCATATGGTATTATTAGAACAATTTAACATTAATAATTAATTAATTATTAATACACGTACACTAATAATTGCTATAATACACTTAAACGTATTTAAAATTTTGGAGTATTTTAAATTTTAGCAAACTTTTATAATTATATTTAAATAAACTTATGTTATAACGACGTCTGTCAACTGTCACATACTGTATACACTTCTATACAAATTGGAAACAAGTTTAAAAATTGCTAGAGAACAAAAAATTACCCAGTTTTTTGTTAGAAAATTGCGCTCTTTGATCATTTTAGCATACAGTATTGGTTGATATATATAATCAGTTTATAAATCTAGCCGTTTTAGCACCCCCTTCAACATTCCCTTCTAAACTTCAATAGATTATTACAAATACTTCTGAGTTCGCTGGAGCTGCTAAATAAACCTACACGAACACTTGGTATTGTGAACTGTGTATTTCATAAAATTTTACACATCTTTTCCCATGTTTATTATATCGTTAATATATTGAGTTTCAGTTCCTTCGCTATGATCCTTTATACTACAAATGTAGCGGTAGCTGTAGTAGAACAAGTATACTGTTCGCCCGGGCGAAGTTCCCCGAGGAAGTGCAACTGATACATCTATTTAAATTAGTTCGTTTAAAGTTCCGTTCCCCACGTTTGATGAAAATTATAAGGATTTTATTTTAGTTTACTGATGTGGCATAAACTGTAGTAATAGTAATAAATAAAAGTCGACGGGGAAATCTTTTTTCATGTATGAAATAGGGTAACACTGGTGTTTGTTAACTTCATAATAAATAAATTATGTATCTGTACTAAAAATACATTTATTTTATGTACTTAATTTTATTGATACAAATTAAGAGCTATCTTATTGATACAAATTAAAACCTATTTAGCTAATATGAGCACATAATTGCAAACTAGAACAATTCCAAATTTAATCATAAATATACATAGTCTTACAACATAAACTAGGCCAATGTACATAATGTTTAGTTAAAATTAATGAATCGACCTTAAGAAATCTGTTATTTAGTTGTAATTTAAAATAATTAGGACTAACTTATATTATACGATTATATTCATTTATAAATACTATTCATCACTTTGATATAGTTTTATAAATAAGACTGATGCATTTTGTTCATATGGAACTATAGTATAAAAAAAAATTATATTTATACAAAAAAAATGTATTAATAATACCTTACAGGGAAGTAAAACAATATTTTATTTACAACAATCACATTTGGTATAATGGTTTGACACCTAATATTTCCAGACCAGTTTTCACAGTTATTCGAGCCGAATTAAAAACTAAAATTCTTTGAGCGGCTAGATCTGGATCGACATTCCTCACTTTCAACTCATTAAACATTCTATTCACATGTCTGGCGAGACGGAATAAATAGTTCACGAGTGTACAGGCCTCATAATCATCACATGCTCTTTTAAGAACATCTTCAAATTTAGCTAGTTCGGTGACAACATTGAAAATAATTTCCTCCTTCAAATATTCTGGTTCACAATATTCAGGTATATTTACACCACAGTTTTTCTCTAGATTCCAAAGCCTGCAATGGAGATATTGCAGTTTTATACCACTATCTCCTTCACTCTGGAGCGCTTTGTCCCAGTCAAATAAATAATCTTTCTGTCTCTTTTGTTTTAAGTCATTAATTAAAACCGCAGTGGTTCCCAGTATATCACATGTTTCCTCATTCATCGCTGCTGCTCTTGTATCTGAAATATTTAAATGGTATCAAAGAAAATTATTGTACAGATTAATAATATATCAAATAAATACAGTGGTATTTGCTGCCTGGTGCAGCTTAAGACTTGTGCCCTTTAAAATGGTCAAAATAATTTCATATTTCAGAACACAGTAGAGTAGATATATAAATTTTTGAAGAATTTTTGAAGATCGTCGACTTTGATACCCCTTTCCTTTTGATGCCCGGTGCGACTGCACCGCTCG
>DWQT01003627.1:0-12274 GCA_018244895.1 Myscelus amystis hages | reverse complement strand
TATTCTTCTTAGCGAAGACAATAAAAAAATATTGCAATGTAAAGTTTTAAGACTTTGGTAAATAATTTTTCATATTATGCTATATTCATTTCAGTTTCCGTATTACGAATATTTTGGGTCACGAAGAATATTACAATGTATCTTCACAAAAAAAGGGAAGACTGTAATCATTCAATTCGTTACACGGGTTTTACAGTTGGATGAAAATTTTCCAAGCTATCAGAACATGGGATATTGTTTATGTAATTCCAATAAACTCATATACCAAAAGCAGCTGACCGCCCAGCATTTTTACGTTGTGCAGTGTATGAAAAATTAATGCAAGTCATGGTACAATAGATTTTCTATTAAAATAATTACGTTATAATAGAATAAATTTGCAGCACACACAAGTCGTTGAACCTAATTTAACTCGTTGAATAAACGAAGCGCGAAAAGACTACGCTATTAATAATACGTATTAGTGCCATATAATCTTCGACAAGTATGTATATTCAAATGCATATTTAGTTGGAATTAAAATCACACTGCGATCGTGATAAGGTTTATTATGTTTTTCTTTATCTACCCTTCGATAAACTACGCTTGATGAAATAATCGATATATATGTATTTGGGTGAAATACTACACCTAATTATTATACTATTGTGATTGTATAGTTAAATAAGATAAAAGTGATTACGGAATTAGAGAAAAATCGGATAATTTAATTAGGTAATCACATTTATTGCTTAATATCATCATGTGATTATTAAATTATGTATAAATGTTCTATGTATAGGAGGATAATATATTCGGTAATGATTTTAATGAACTGCGCAATAAATTATTATTGCTAGCGGAGCAGTAAAGCCCGTAGTTATTTAAATCCACGTTTGCGGGGCTACGGTAAGAAATATTATTGATATATTGCTATACAATTTTTACTAATACTTAATTAAGTCAATTTAGAACATAACAATCATAAAACGGCTTGCGTAATCTTATGAATTTTAAAATACTTTTGGGTATAGTAGATGTCTATGTATTTTAATTCCCTATCAACAATGTATTTGACAACAGAATAAGATTGATTTGGCATTGTTTATAAGGTTGTATTTCATTAGTCTAACAACGGACAAAATGTGGAAACACCGGACAAAGGTCGATTATAATCTTGTCGACCTTAGTTTAGATAGTTGTGGGTATATTCGACACAGCCCCCGGGACAAAATCTGATTTAAATCAAGGGTTGAACCTCGGACTTTGATAAGAGTAAAATATCCAATATTCGTTCAAAGGTGAGGATAGTTCGTTGCAAGGACATGTTTTTATCGATTAAAGATACACCGATCTTAGGCAAAGCTCAAAACACATTTTGATTAGATTTAAGAGTATTTTAAATAGAAATGGAGGACATTTTATGTCACAATAAAATATCCATTTTTATCTAAACTGTTCAAATCGTGCATGGAAGCGACAGTGTTAGGATGGTATTTTACATTTGTGCCTCTCGTACTAAAAGTTATTATTCAGATTGGTCAGTCTTTATAAGTTGTTACGTAAAACGCTTGAGCAATTAATATTGCATGCATTAGAAATATAACAAATGGTGTTTCAGCACATCTTGCAGATAGTGTCGCAAAGTGTACAAGATTCTCCCCCGGTACTATCGCGTTACTGAAATATTTACGCTGTGGAACGAAACCCCGCTAAAATGACACTATATGGAAGGCTACCGTGACATGATAGCGCTATTTTCAGTATTATCGTGTTGGCAAACTTACGTTATGGTTACTGATGATTCAGCACAGACAAGCGTCCGAGGACTATTTATCTGAGCGCTCGAGAAGACTTTTTGGATGTCTGTCCAAAGACACCATGTGAGCTGTCGTCAGATTGGAATGTATCGAGTTCGATATTGGAATATTGTTGTAATAGAACAAATACGCAGTTCTGTTTGCCAACAATGGCTAACTCGCGAATACCTCGCGTGACGACTGAACATCAGACAAGCCTGTGAATTTTAGCTGATGTTTCACAACCGGCTGTTCCATTATTAATTCCTATTTAAATTATTATACTCATTACGACAAAGTCCCGTGGATAAAAAGTATATTTTAATAAATTAATCTATTAACCAACCATTATATGTACTAAGTAGATGATTAATAAATTATTTGAATAATTTGCAAAATTGTACATGCTGTTTTCATTTTATTAAAATAAGGCATTATCAAATATTGTGCCTGGATTATGATCAAACGAAATTATACATTTATGTTATTTTGCTAATAAATAAATAACAAATGAGTTTCGGAGCTTCGAAGTGATCAAAATTATAAATCGTAAGGTTGTCATCGCTTTTTTTAAATCAAAATTTTGGTTTCTTCGTTTTATAATGAGGTATATTATATTATTTTATAATGAGGTATATTCTTATGGGTTTATTCTATTTAAGTTATCTAAATACTTTTCTTACAGACACACACTGTGCAATGTTCACAACGACAGACAAAAGTAAATCTTCGGTGTACCGATTGGTGTCGAAAGCGATTAATTTTTTATTTGTTTAATACTTTTGAGCCCAAACAATCAAAACATTTTATCCACCTAACGGTATTGGTCGGTATTTGGCTTCACAAAATACTGGTGATATTTCTTTGTTCACACGCTTGCGTTCAGTTAAAATAAATAAATAAACAAAATCAACCTGTACGATATAAATAACTCTAAATTTGATATCAAATCCAAAAAAATCTTAAGAGGGATTTAATAATTTCTAAAAGACTTTCTTTAAATTTTTTACTTTAAAAATATGATTTCCAATTTTAAGAAAATTTATAAAATTGCAACATCCAATCCAAAATCCAAACCAAAAGTAGTAAAACTTTGCGCCAAGATCCTTTATAAGCAGGTTATTATTAATCCTCTAAAGCTCTGTACAAAAAGAAAATATTATTCTGTAAACACAAGCTTTTTATAGAGTCTATCCAGCTATTACATAATAATTTTTATTGTAGTCCTACGAGTATTTTTCCAAAATCCTGAGAAACAAAAATACGATTTACTCAATGTGTCTACACCCATTCATCCCTTAGGTAAGTGCAAAAAGGATAGCTAATACACAGAACGGACAAGAAAAATACTAAATACACGATTTCTTCATCAACATCGAATGTCTGCTGGAATACAGTTAATAATAATAATATGTATCTAAGGAGAGATAAATTAGCCAAAATAAATATTCATCGGAGTCAGGGAGAAAGGAAAACATATATAATAGCTTGGTATACAGAGATTTATTGTTAAATGTTTCGTTAGTCGTTGAAGGCGTTACGGCATGGTACGTATTTTTCGGGGTTACCATATTAGTTTCCATGGTATTATATATGGATTTATTTCAAAAGCGCTCATTGTTCGATTTTGAAATGTTCATTATAAATTCGTGCCTGAATACTTTACTGTTTTACGAGAACTGCCGTGTCGGTTACGCCAACGAACCTCATCGCAGCAACGATTTCTGTTCTATTTTTATTCTTAATCACACCATCAAATTCTTTACTAGGAGCACGGCAACATCTATGAGCATTGTAAGCTTTAAATTGCTTTTATTAAACGTTACTCGGATATTGTGCACTGCCAAGCTACCAGCCATTATCCCTGGCCAATTGAAACAAGTGTCACCGGCTTGATATTCTCGACTTATTTACAAAAAGCGATTTTAAATATACCTTGCCAGTTTTGTGGCTACCCTTTTAGGAGTCAAGCACCGCTACGTATCAGATTAGATTACACGGCTAATGGCACATCAATATTCTATTTATACCGAAAATATGCGTGTCGTAAGTATCCACAACATGAAGTGGGAAATTTTATGTCATTTAATTAATTCACTTAAGACTTATGATCGTTAAGGCTAGAATCAGATCTATATCTATATTTGTGGAGGACTCCGCCGGTTAGTTCAAGTTTAAAATTCTAGTACTGTTTGCTCCGTTTCGATAGGTAAGCATGAATAAAATATGTTCGTGCTGTCACGAAGCATTATAGTGGCGTGTCAAACCAAATATATTGTGCGCCAATAAACATTTACACCCGTCACAAAAAACGTAAAGACGTACCACTGTTATTACGTCACCTTAGTTAAGAAAGAAAATGAGACCTCGCACCAGAATAGATTGTAACTTCAATCTTAGCAAGTAATTTCACAAGTCGCTTAGCAACTGGTAATATCAGTAAAGCTGCAGGTGACGAGTCCCTGCTCGGTGCTGATATTGAGTGATGAATAATTCAATGTATCCACCAATTATACTGTTACGAAGGACGCTGAAAAGCTACAACAAATCTTATTAAACCAAAAAGAAAGTACTAGTTTCCTTTGTAGTCTAATTAAATCACATGTAGATATTACGTGCTCTATTAGTACGTAAAATGTAGATATAAATACTAGAATGTTCTTCTTGCAACTTCTGTTTTTAATATCCTCCGTGCTTTGTTTTTATTCAAAGGTTACAATGTGTACATAGACGAGGTATAGCCATTAGGGAAATTTGTTCATGGTTATAACGTTCAAAGAATATGAACCTTTGAACAGATAACACGGCAATTGTGTAGGAGCGCTAACTTACGTTTGCAGTGTAGGGCTACGGTCGTGTTTGCAGCATCGCTGACTTATCGAAGCGAGATAGGTACGTCATACACACCGTAGTCCGAAATATTATGCTTGTAACAGGTTACCTATACTTATACTATGCTATCGTGCGTGCTGCTAACGCGAGGGCAAAAGACAATGACATTTATTTCGCTAAACGCTGAGTGCGATGTTTCGTTAGGCACAATTGCGAAATAATGTTTTATTAATATTTACTTTTACCTGTATATTCCACTGCTGGGCATTAATCTCTTCGGAATCGTGTAATTATGAGGAACACTTCACCATATTGTGGGTAGATTGGTTAGTGGTCAAACTTTCAAAGCCTCTTACCAATTTTAACAATTGTTTCCGAACGGCTGACACATTTTTGAGGATTTTGTTTACTATGAAGATTGCGTGTTGCAAAAAAGCTGAGCACATGAAAATTAATGTTGTCACGTCTGTATATATTACAGGAATATATCGGAGTATGTACAATTCAGCAACGCAGCAAGTTCAGAGTGTTGATGTTGGTCTGTTACCGAAACTCATTCCGATTTTCATTTTCCATTTTTCAATCCATGCGTTTTCTTTACAAAAAAGTATTTTTGGTGGCGGAAAGCCTTAATACTAATATGGAATTGATTTTTACTTCGTTCCGTGCTTAACGTCAATGCTTTAGCTCCCAGACATCTACTATAATATAATAAGTTATACATTTGCATTAGCATCTAGAAGCTGATCCTTTAATGCAAAGTGAATCGTTTAGAGCGTTGCTTTTCATAGCCTTCGAACAGAATCCATTATAGAGAGACGGCTTAATGATAAAGTGCTGTTGTCTTACGACTTTCTCTGTTACCAGAGTTGTATGAAAATAACGCATTTCCCATCAAGCGACCACAGAATAGTTGATATACATAAATAATAGCAAGCCCTCGTGTATCTACAGTATCCAACTTATTGTCTAACGCTTGGCTATGCCTCGGTACATTGCTCCAATGGTTTTGGATTGAGAACAATTTACTATCCAAAAGTTATTTATATTGTGTAATTTAAAAATAAAAGTGTTATGTGCCTACCCAAAATTATCATTGACAACTGAGTTGTAGTCAAAATCTGTCTTTGTTAACAATAATAAAGAATAAGTAAATAAAACTGAAAATTTTCAATCTTAACATAAAGGCAACGGATAACACTCGTGCAACCGCTTTGTTCATTAAATGTCGTGTAATACATATGTGCGATAATGCTCATGTTAGTTCTAAGCGATGCTTTGCGATAGTGCGGCTACCCTTCCGTTGTAAATATGATATGAAAAATAATTTATTCATAACATTGACCGTAAGCCGTAAGCCGTTACAACATAAATACAGGCCATCCCTTGTTATACTGACAGAAAGATTTATTGCTCTCCCAAAATCTAACTCCTTTGCCTATCTGACACTGTTTGGGCGGCTTCAGAGGAAAACCCTTGAATAATGTGTTAGATAACATTCGGAATTAATTCTTAAACTACCCGCAATAACATGCAAAACGTTGTTAAGTGGAAAATGTGGATTCAGTTCTATTTCGACAGTCAACTATTATTACGATATGTACCTGGCCTCTTGGATGAGTGGATAGAGAATCTGTCTGTTAAACCGGAGGTCGTGAGTTAGATTCCCACCTAGGATTAACATTTGTGTCAGGTAGATAGACGTCACTAGATACTCGTAATTAGCGACAATTATTATACTCGTACTTATTCTGAAAAGCGATTTAAACATATTTATTTCGTATATAATATTATATGTATAATAATACATATGTATATACAGGATGTAAATCACCCTACACCCTGTATATGATAACCGCACTGAAGTTAAGTATGTCCATAACTGACGGCGAACACATAGGCCGTGTGCGATATATTTATAAAAGTTTATACAAATATATAACGTTTTACGTGTAGTTATGCACAAAGAACTCAGTCCGTGCATAGAGTTAATGTTATATTTCCATGAAAGCAATATCAAAGTGCATTGTACTATGTATCCACCAGACAGTTCATTTGATTAATCGAAACACCACAAGAAATGTTTCTCTACAATTGGCTGGTGCATAAACGCGATTGCTTCTAAGTAAGCCTTCTTAATTACAATTATTGCACAGTTTCTCTAATCTCCCGTTTACCGCGGAATGGATGTGAAATATTCGTTGTGTACTTGAGAATATTTGGTTTGTCTAGACAGAAATGCATTATGTCTTCTGTCTGCTTCGGGGCGCTAAATGCACCTTCCATTTTTAAATTATCAAAACTACTTAAACATTTGACTGTGTGAGTTTTCTCTCTGCGAATGGTAAAGTAAATTGCCAGATGTTCAGTGCTCGGTGTGATAGTAGCGCAATGGGTGTGAGTCGTTTAGTAGATTCTTAAGTTCGACGCATCACTAATTTATTCTACCGATTTGCAGAATATTAATCGATGAGCGCGGTGTTCCACCGCTTACTTCATTCGTCACTACACTAATCTTTGCTGCTGTCTATCTTTCTCTGTATTCGGTTGGCAAATGGTGAAAGTACAATGATACATGAAATGTATTTTAAATTTTACAACATTCAATAATACTATAACATTACTTGAAGTATCAACTTAAAATATAAATGCTTACCCTTTTTTTATTATGTTTACATTAAAACTGAGGGCGGCAAATCCTTTCTTCAGGTCATTTTCGATAAATTTGACAATTTAATCTCGCAACCCTCTCTATAACCATAACACTTCAAGAAATGCTTTATGTTAGGTGTTTCCACATAAACATTAGGATTATTAAGCATTATAGGATACTGACTGCCTAAATAGGTATCATATTTTATTTCCTAACATTCTGTAAATATCTTAAGTGGAGTAAGTCCGAAAGAAATACTAAAAATGTCTAATATTGCGAATTAGTCCTGGGTGGGAATCGAATCCACAACCTCCAATTTCCCAGTCAGGGTCTCTAACCTCTCGACCAAGAGGCCAGTCAATTGTGGTTACTTTCTGTTTCTCTCCCTAGCAATTTCTTCGGAACTAATTAGCGGAGATACAGACCGACGCCCCCTTCCCCCCGTGTTTAAAAAGTTTTAAATCGTCTTGAAAATCTCTGACAAGGTTCAACTTAACACGTCCTTCAAACACTGAAGCAATCATGAATCTTTGTCAGCAACTGTCAGTTATACGCCGTGAGACGTTCTCAACTTTTGTTAACTCCGCAGTTAAGGTAACTAATTCGAGAAACACTTAAATATATATGAAGAAGAAAGAAAGAAACACGTTTATTAGGGTATAGAGACAGCAGTAAGATAAAACAAAAGAAAAATATGCCAAAAAATATCGTGTATACAAATTATGTATAAAAAGTAAAAATATTTTTATCGCATAAAAGCACACAAAATGACACAAACGAAATGGAATATGGATGGCATTATTTTTAACAACAATACATCCGTAATAATAAATAATGAAAGGTCTAAAAGTTAGAAGGTGAGGCCGCTTAAATGATGTTATGTAGTCCTTCATTCGTACCGAAGCTCGGTCAAAGGGTCGCTATTGTTAATTAAGATTTAAACGCAAAAGGTAATTAGGACAGAATGTATTTCTATCAAACCGTAAAATTACTTTTTGGACTTAAGATGTAATATTAAATGCCTACAGATTACTTTATATCATAATATTTAATATTCTGTGTTTTATCGTACTCAAGCTATAGAAAATTTTATTAAAAAGTAATGGATTTGTGCCAATACCTTTTGATAGTATGGTATTTGAAAATTTGCTTCCCTTTTAATTAAAATCTTTTTAAAACGTCGTTCTTTTTTGAACAATATTACGGTGCCGGTGGTGAGCGAGCACAAATCTATTTGCAATATCATATTGTCCAAATATTTGAATACAACTTCCTCAGCACTACTACTACTACTTACTCAGCACTAAGATTTGTTTAATATGTAACAAGTAGGTACTTAGGTACATTATTAAAATACTTTAAAATACCAATCCTTTGATGTTGATTGTTGTCGAGGCAGGTATATTAACAAAGCAGGAAACTAGATTTCTTTGTACAATTTCATTAGAAACGGACTATGTTCATATTTAAAAAAAAAGAAATGTTACAAAATATGAAAAAGTCTAATAAATTCATTTCCAAAACTCACAGATGGCTCATTTTGTTTATGAAAGCAACACGTGAGCCCATTGTTGGTATTAGTAGAACTAGCTCTACGCGACTAAACGTTGGAAAGTTCCAGAACATTACAAACATTACTTTTTGAGTATATAGGAGTACTTTACCTAACAGCGGTAGGTGGCTCAATTATTCTAATTTAGTTTCAGCGGCAGTGCGAGCCGTGATGACGTTTCGCAATAATTAAAGTCTTTATATGAACGGTTCGGAGACAATTATGGACACGTACGCCTTAAGGGACGCTATTGGACTTGTTACGAGGACCGCTAGACGGTTTTTGTCGTCGGCCTATCCGCAAAACACAGACTAAGGCTTTTTGTTGTGTTTTGCCATCATTATTCACGTCCTACAAATGTACTGGAACCACTAATTTGATGTGTCTATATGTTGGTATTCGTATTCATAATTATTCTGTTTTATACTTCAGTAACAGAGTTAAATACAAACAGATGACGCTTACGTTTATGCAAACTCCAGTACACAGCAAATGAAAACGAAAAATTCATTAAAATCGCATATGACACTAAGTAGCTGTAGCTTTATAAAAGCGTAAAAACAAACCTCGACGCTTTAAAGCGCCTTGACACCACCATTTAACATGAATTTTCAATACGTCGTGTGTACATAATAGAAGAACTACGATGGAGTAGCATACTTAATTCCCTCGAATTTAATCGACCAGTATAAAAGGTTAGCCTCCTTTGTTTCGTTACACGAACATTTCTAGGATCAATACCTTACTTAATTATGGAACTTGATGCATCAAACTTTCAGGCCAAATATCTAGTAGACAATGTTGTAGTGAAACTCACTTAATGTGGTTACGCTCGGATTTTTTTGAATGTACCTTGTAAGTACAAAGTATCTTAAAATCGTATAATCGAAAATAATGATAGTCGCGCAAAGAAAGGCGGATTTTCAGGATAAAGCTCATGAAACATATAATTTGAAGGTGACGGTAGAAAAAGTGGTAGTTATTATTATGTATTTGATGTTTATTAATCTGATAAATTAGATGTAAACAGTAGACTGCGCAACTGTCCTTTTTGTGCTAGTAGGAGGTATAATAGGTTCTTAAATTGAATTGAAATTCCAAAAAGTGTAATTTTATCTATCTATGTATGTATGTGTGACAAAGTTGGACAAATCACTGTCATAGATAGGATGAACTTTATGCAAAGGATTTATGTTTTGTCTGTAAGAAAATCGTAACTGTCTATCTACAGGAAACTGTTATTGAGAAAGCAATTTCAAACTTAACGGCGCTTGTTTTTTCTTAAACATATCCGTTATTATTTTTAGAAAATGATGTTAGAATACTAGGGAGATAGACAAACATAATACAACTCTTACTTTGTTAATAAATACTTACAATTCAACATTTACAAATTATCTAAGCAATGAAAAAATGTCAGACATCTAAAACCCGCTCCATTATGTTCTTAATTTAAAACCCAATTCCTTATTCAAAGTGGTTTAAATAGTTCGGAACCGCAACGGAACGTTTTGTCGGCGCTCCTCACTCTGTATTATGGGGGCCGGTGGTCAATCGAACACTACGACCGTGAATCGACAGTTTTTTTACCAAATTCACTTCCGCTAGCTGCGCGAGTTCGCGCCACTGTTCTCTCTTTGAATTTGTACAATCTAGATTACAATTTGTGTGCACGAAAGTACAACGTTTTATTTATACGAGTATGTTCTATGAGACGAATATTTATAAGTAGAGTGCTCTTTTACCCCTATCGGGTGAGTGACGCAAAGGTTATTTTAACAATAAATATTTAATTACAGCTATTGTTGTTTTGGTTACATGCTTCTCTAGCTGTGTAATAGTCCTCATTATATAAATGGAATAATAGTGTCTAGACATATAAGACATTGTAAGCGTTATGTCAGTACCCACTTTGATGTTGATGATTTAATGCTTTGCTTTTGATTGTTTGATCGACTTTGTACGACTATCGAATCATTGAAGCTATTTATTGAGTAATTTTAACAGTGATTCGCTTGCGACGGTTGGGTAGTTCCGTGAAGCAATGGCCTTCAAGACGCACCCTCGACACAGTGGATAGTCCAATTCCAGGATTCTATCACCGTTTTGAAACCGCTGCCGAAGCCTTCAATGACCTAAAATATTCCGAACGCACGCATCTCACCCTATCGCCTCGCTAATCTTTGCGACGTTGATAATGGGCAGAGCGCACTTTAATTAAGCACTTGAATAAAATACATGCGCGAAAATACCCACCGCCCGGATTACTTCAGTAGTCTTCCCTCTACTTACCCCCATTAATCTTATTCCACAGTTTCTATATTTGTTAATAAAGCGTAGCGATAACCCTTTTTTCAATTGAAGGCATCCCCCAGCAAGGAGTGTTCCAGAAATGGTTCAAGAAAATCGCTTGCATACGTACTCTTCATGACAAAAAATAAAAATGCGATATTCCAAAAGAGCGCCTGTAATTGTCCGTAATTACATTTCAAATATATCTTCCAGTCGTCGGAGAAGCTTTTCCCTTCTAATAACCTCTCCCTTCCTACTTCTGTTCATTTTACCCGTTTTAATAAAAAACGCTCCCTTCTTTGTTGCTCCGCACATTTTTCGAATGCTCTTCCCCTCAATATCCGTTCGGTTCTGTCATCCAATTCTTTGGAAATTCTCGTAAAACAATAAATATTTGCATTACTATTGCAGTGTCTTATCGTATTTCAATTATCATATGAAACGTAATTAAATCATTGCATGCGAGAAGCCTGCGTCGAAATCATTCCAGCCGTTACGATAGAGTCTGCACGGTTTACAGTACGTAACACAAATATATAATAAATCATAAAATTATAAAACAATAGATTTTTTCATCACGACTGATTTGATTTTTTGCATATAGGTACTAGACTTGAAGAAAAATATTGACTATATTGTATATTACTAAATAAACTACTAGGGACTGGGGACATAATCAAACTACTTCGCACCATTGAATTTCCTTTTAGTCTCTCACAAAGTTAATATTTTAATTTATTGCTATATAGTATAAAGACGTGTGTAAGACACATACGAATTTTATTTTACTTCTATCGAGTGGGTGAAAAGTCTATTGAATAGCAGAATGCCTCGATAGTATGTTACCTGTGACAGCCATATAAAATTGTCTTTATTTTGTTTCGTTCATATCCTGTTTGTAATATACGTATCCAACATTTTATTGCGTCCGTCGCGCCGATTGAAATTGCAGATCTTATTCAGACCTACTCGTCTGCATACTCGTAGTGCTTTATTTTGGCTATTGATTTACTACAACGTAGCAAAGTATTGTTAGAATACGTTTAATATTCATTGCAACGATACAAAATGGTTACCCTTCCGCTTTCGTAAAATAAACACTATGTTCATGCTTTATAATATTAGTATCTCTCTGATTAAACCGTCATCCTGAGATATCGTAATATA
>DWQT01003626.1:0-12274 GCA_018244895.1 Myscelus amystis hages | reverse complement strand
CGACCAGACACAGAACAAACAAATGTGCTCATCACACAAATGTTTGTTCTGGGTGGGAATCGAACCCACGACCTCCGATTTCACAGTCAGGGTCTCTAACCGCTCGACCACGAGGTCAGTCAATTGAATACATTTGATGTTTTCATGTTACTAATCCTACTCATAAACATTATTTAAATAATGATCAGACATATTGTAACAGCTAAAGGTACACCCGATGCACCTTTGATTTTCGCATTAAAGCCTTTCCTTTTTTATTGTTTTCAGTAACATTAAATTGCAATAATAAAAACGGATAAATACTTAATGAGGGAGATACCTAAAAAGGATAATATTCAATTTAACGGCGTTTGCGGCACTTAAAAGGCACCAAAGTGCTCCCGAGATAATTCCTTAGATTAACAAATTTGTTTGAAAAGATTAATTACATTCCAGATTCTTTTATGGTGGGAAAAAAGTTACAAAATGACAGTTTCCTGAACATAATCCGTGTACACAATTCACTAAACATTTGATGGCTCTGAACTTTTTGTGATGTTACTGTCTTATAAACCGGTTTGGTATAAAAGTTTAGTATTTTTTGCTTTAATACAACAATAAGCTACGAAAATGTATATCACCGCCGTGACCTTTGAAACTCGAGCTTTGCCAGGCTATGTTGGATCCACAATGGGTATTTTAACCTACACTTCATTATATTATCAGATATTTACAAAAAATACACGGGTTTTTACGAGAACAAAAGTTATGTAACAGTGAGTGAAACGTGTGATAAATGTTATTATTTTGTTAGCATTGGTTGAAACAATTTAATGAAACCTCATATAAATACAAAGACTAGTGTTTTGTTATTAGCTTTACGGTCCATGTTTGTGATATTTAAAAGTCCATAAGAGAGAATGAGACGTAATGTAAAATGGCTGAAATGCTATTACTGAACTTGGATAAAATAAAGATGTAAAGCATCATATAGTCATCGGTGGCTTTTCGGGTTGAACTTTTAAAGAACTAAGCGGTTAATTTCGGAATAGGTATTAATAAGGTTTTGCAACAGTCATGTAGGAAATAACAAAATATTCCTTAAATAAACATAAACGAGCAGATAAACGAGTTGATACTCATTTGTAGGCATTTCGAAGGCAAGGTGTTAACTTTTCTGTTTTGCGTTCATTATTTCACGGTAAACCTGTTTTATTTTTATGTAAATAAAGTAGTAAACGGGTATAAGATCCACCAGATATTAAGTGGTCATTGCATCCCATCGGACTCCGTAATAAACTTGGAATGAAATCAATGCATTAGATAAACATTCTGTTGCCATACAGAACCCTTCTTGTGGCAACATCTACATTGACCGTATTTGCACTTAACACTGGTTTTGACAGTTTCCGTGCGACTAAAGTATCAACTGCTATGTCCGAGACTATTTAAAATACCCGTATAAAAAAACGTATTATAAGGGAATACATAATAAATATATGGATTTTATGCGCCTGTTATTCCTCGAAGTTTTATTCTTAGCACTTCGAAGCTGTGTCCGATAACATGTACGTGGTATGAATACAAGAATTTAAAATAAATGATTGTTGGTTGTTATTCTTTATGTATTATTCGATATAGAATTCGCTACATTTCTGTATTCGCTGTTAAAACGATTGTTTTATTAAAACGTTGTGTTTATACCCAACAAGATACAATATTAATCTGAATAAATCTGATACAATTTAAGTCACGATAATCTAACAATGTCATGTTCATTTCTATTCGTAACTCTGTATCGTGTAGATATTCTCGAGCCCGACGGCCGATATGATCAGACTCCCCGTTGCCTTATTGATAAGGTTTCCATACTTCCCGTGTATGTTGGAATGCTTCTGAGTTTATTTAATGTAATTTATATGATGGTTTGAACGTATCTTGAGAGTAAATTTATAACTCCTTGGCTTCGTACCTTACCGTCGAGTGAAAAGGCTGTCTATTGTTACATATCATTCCCTGCGCGTCGGACCTCAGCACAGACAAGCATTGTAGATGTAACACATAAATATGCAGAAAATACAGGCATTTTCGTGGGGTAAATTAAGTTTTGAACAACTTCGAAGACGGATGGGCCTTACAATGAACGATAGCCGCAGAAAATTGAAAGCAACGATTATGATGGGCAAAATAGATTTGCCGGGGTCGAGGTGACATCACGAAGCGAGCTAGGGTTAAAGGGCTCCATCTAGGTTGCTACGAGTTATGAGCACATCGAACACAATGGCCAATTTCTCGTAAATTCTTTCGATTGACAACTCGACCTGCAAAGTTAATTGCACAATTTGACATTCCAAGTATTACACTTTAACTACATTGTATACAATACGACAAAGCGTCATCTATTGTATTCCAGTCAACATCATATATATCTATATTGTTTGCAATGTGTTTCATAATATTTATCGGTTAAATCGCGAAGAGGATGCAATCAGGTCCCTCTATCACGCGCCCAATTGCAATAAGTCTCAGCTGCCTGTCGTGTCTTGTTCTCCTCACGGTGTACACTACTTTCGGTATCTGAACAACTTATGTTTATGTCAGTCACTTATTCAAGATAAATCTTTCCAGAACTTAATATAAGTACACAATAAAATTGTATTACAAGCACCAGGGCGAGGCCTTTGCCCTGAAATGCAGCTGTGATAGCCTATTACATTAGTTACTTTACGACGTCTATCCGTCTATTACGATCCAACGTAATTTAATAGAGGCATCCGTGTATAAAGTCGAATGCTATCTCATATTTATAAGACATATCGTACATTAATTAATTTCAGAGTTACTCGTAGTTTACTCAGTCGTTTTAAATAAGCCCAACTCGTTCAGTGCATAACACAAATGTACTCTGTTAGAGAAACGTGAGCAGGAAGGACGATTGGAGAATACAATCGGAAAGAAATTAATCGAGCCGTCTCTGTTTTTTTTGTGTTCACAATCCGATGACCATTGAACTAGTCCAGATATTTCTCATAGGGATTTGATACGGGCGGCGTGACCACGCCAGCGTGTCACGATTGATCTTCCGGACAAGTAAATAGATATTTCATGTAAAATATCAAGATAGTGGTACTACTAATAAGGAGTTTAATAGTTGTTCTATGCGTAAATATCAAACACATTATGCTGAACTAGTAACAAGTTATCTTGTGCATCCTTACCTACTACTATCGTAGGTAGTATTCAGTAAAAATAATAAATTTAATAGTTGTACAACCGTACCGTACATTATTACACTATGAATGAAAAAAAATCGATTTCGCTGTTTTTTATTTGCCTACTATTACGGTTAAAATCTTTCAATATATATGTGTAAAATAAACCCAGTTTATAGTAAGTTTTAAAATTAATATTTATTTAATTCTGGTGGGCGGCACGTTTTAAAAAGTTGAAATTTAATTAATTGAAAGAAATGAAGCACATAACTTAATGACTTCTCTTCAGTATTCTATTTAAACAATGAAAAATATGATAAAGTAATGACCGAAGCAACTATGTAATTATGAGCAAAACAGCCATGAGAGATACCAGTGTCTAACTCCGGGGGTTTAAATTTAAATCCTGCCAAGTACCTCTAAATGTATTTACGTATATTTTTCTTAAAATTTAATATATTATATAACTATAACAATGAAGGAAAATATTATGTGGGATCCGGCACACCATAGAACTAATATTTATAAAGTCTGTTTTCTCGTACCCCTACTGACATCTGGAAGGGCCATAATAAATAGAGCTAAAATAAAATAAAACAAACACTGCGCAAAATACTACAAATTTAACTCTATATAAAGAACATTTTAACAACGAATGTATTTATAAACAAATATATTATAATTACGATATAAAAGCCATAGGATTTGGCTTTACGTAACTACAAACGATTTTCTTTGGTAACAGCACATTCGTTTAATATATAATATATTAAGATTATAATAACATCAAGATTTAAAAAAGAGTTACAAGTATTGTTTTGAACATAGAAAACAAAATATAATACATGGATATAGGTCTTAACATATAAAATTATACCGTCATTTTATAATTTAAAAAAAGACCACTGTACTTGTAACGTCAGTTTTAAATGCAGCCAATTATGCTAACAGGTAGATGATATTCCTTGATAAAAACATGTTCCTCTAGAAATAGAAAAATTGACCGCGTGATCTTTTCTTTTTTTATCATATAACAGTAGGTTTTATTAATAGAAAGAACGTTTACTCGGAAAGTGGCCTATTAATTAAATTTTAAGTTGATATCGCTAGGACGGTACCCAGTTTGCAGTCGAGAAACAAAGTCGAACTTTTCTGTTCACAGTCCAGATCAAAGCGACTGAGACAGATGCTCAAAAATATGTATGGTGCTATGCTGTTTGCTAATATAATTTTATTATTAATATTATGTACAACGTATTATAACAAAATCTTTGACTTCTCGTATAAAATATTTATAATACGTGTTAATAACCTCTGTATAGGTTCATATAAATGTGTTAGAATAAAAAAAGCATTTCCTTAGTTCAGGGAACGTTAAATATTACGAGGATGGTAAGGTTTCGGCGTCGGTTGCGATCCTCGTAAAATAAAACTGTGAGGAGCTTTGCCGCGACAATTCGACACAGGGCCGCCTGCCTCAGCGATCACAAAGCTTTCTCATTAAACCGTCACCGTCCAAGCCGTGACACTAAAAAGTCATTTCAAAAAAAAAATTCTTCAACCCGTTCTGTTACATTTCTTGACGCTCGGAAAAAGAGCACAAAAGATTTTTCTTAGGTGAAGCGTGACTGTCGTAATTAAGTGGCGAGAAAGCGCTCGGCATGTTGACGCAACCTGTGCCGATAGATAACCATCGATTACTACTACGCACTAAGTAATGATACTTTTTAGTTATCACTGCGAGTGTAAATCCATTGCAAAGTGAATTCTCTCCAATGTGCAATTTCTGCGAACTCGTTGTGTTTTCGATGTTACGATCATTTTCTATAATTCATAAGATTTGCTACGGGTTTTTAAAGAATTCGTAATTCGTTGACTTACTCGGCTTCTATTACATAGAAGTACCTGAAACATGCTTTACTTGCTCGACAACCGCATTCTTACTCCAAATGACAAAAACAAGAACCTTTCATTAGATAGACTGGGTACACCACAGAGCTATAGGCTCTACATCCTTATTTGAAAAGAATTAATCACTGCTTTTTAAATATAAACTAAGTCTTTTAATTGGTGCCAACATTTGTATTATTATTCATCCCTATGTAATTGTACATTGTAATGAATCGTTGTAAAAGTTTGAAATTTCTTCAGCACTGTTGCATTGAATCCGCCAATCATCGCCCATATCCCGTCACATAAACCTGGGTTAATAAGTTGCTTCCAATTTAAAATCAAAATTATTTTTAAGTCCGCTGTCTCTCACAAGAGGGGACCCGTCGGGGGCCGGATTATAAATCATAAATGCCACGTTAGCCCGCCAGACGGCCGAGCTTCGTATCGAAATTATCGGCCGCGAGCCCAGCGTAAAATATACAAAACAGTTTCAGGTTACGTGTCAAATATTTCTTTTGGCCGTCTAAAATAAAACATTCTGACTCATTAGCTGCCGCGCTCCTCCATAGACTTGGAGCCTTCCTTGAATTGTAAATCAGTTATGACTTTTTTCACGCAACATAAACAAGAAGTGATGTGGTTTATAGACGTAAATATAACTCTCTTTGAAAATCCAGTTCTCAGTCATGTGAATAGTTGATTTTTTAATAAAAAAAGTATAAACAATTTCAACTTTATGTCCTTTTTGAACATATGTTCCCTGCGGAATAACTTATATAATATATGTGTGTGTGTGTGTGTGTTTATTTGCCTTTTGGCATACTCCTATCATTAGTATTTTCATATTTTTTTGATTATGCAGAAATTGGGTCCGTTTATTTGTACAATAAAATGAGCCTCAAGGAACATATAATAAGATAAATTAATGAAGTATGCATGAAGGATAGTCCTTTGACCAACGTGTGAGTATGTATTTATATGATTCTAAAAGTTTGCGCAGCGAACACAAAGAGTCATCAGCAATACGATAAATAATGTCAAAGATGTAAAATCTATATCGTATACGCATTACAAACATGCCCTGTGTGGGCTTAGAATGGGGCCATATAAATTATATCTCTCATTGTTCTGAAAGGTCCATGATAAATGTGCTGAGTTCTTAATTTAAGTTCGCTATTGATAAAACATACGAAGTATCATGAAGCTAACGTTAATGGCATTAAGGAGTCTTCTAAGAAAAAGGCTCAAATGCGAATATTTATATTAAACTTTAATGTGATAATTAACTATCATTTAAAAAAAATAGTTAAGTAAGTTTATTAAAAATATATAATGTAGACTTACTATCCCTATTCTTACACGTAACTAGTGATGTAAATAAACAATACAATAAAACAAAAAATGTTATAAAACAGCTACTAAGTAAGAGTAAAGCACGTCAATATATTTCACTGCAAGTCTAGCACTTGCGATATATCATTTGGAAGCAAAAAGCGGTGTCAGATCGTTGCGACAGTAATCACGCCCGCAAAAACCTCTGCACACGCACCTCCAATTACAAGCCATCTACGGGAAGCCTACGTGCCTAACATGACACTTAAAATCTAGTTGAGGTACAATATTTTCAAGCACATTCTTGCTATAAAACTAATAAAGAATCGATACAATATATAAATAAATATCACACTCACTGCCTCCCATAAGCATTCTGTTTTTTCAGTTCTATGGGGTCACTTACAAAATGCCCAGACTTAGAATAAATACCTAAATTCATGATTCAGATATCTTGCACTGTCGGGGATCGGGCAAAAGATCTGGCACGACAACCATCCCATCAAATGAGTCACTAATACATATAACAAATGTTGAAATAGTAAATAATGCAACATTTCAAAGTTTCCAAATGTTTACAATAGAACAAGAATATAAATAAGCACAGCCTTATTAAATTTAATCTGTTAAATAAAATTCCTGTATAAGAAATACATAGATGTAAGTAAAATAGTATTTTATTGCCTTTTTCCAGACGATTTACCGGTGGACTGGATCTTTGTACCTAACATAAACATGCAGGACCCTAATATTTTAGAAAAACAGCTAGAGGGCAATAGCAGTGCAATTACAGGCAAAGCGTTTTCTAGTCCGTCCGTCTGTCCGGGCGCTACAAGATGGCCGCTGCATGCCTACCCAAGATTGACTGGTAGCTAAATGCTCCCTTGCCAACGGCGCTCTGGGTGAGGCGATCTATCTCAGGCCAGCTCGCCATGCAGGAATGAAGCTCTTTGCTTCGGTGAATTAAGATTCTTTTTATTCTACCAACGAAATGCGATTATCTCTATATGTATTGAATTGTGATCGAGAAATCGTAAAAGAATTTTACAATTTAGTAAATGAGTATCTCGTCTTCGCGGTTTTACTGCTTAGAGCATAAATTTTCGAAGGTTGATTGCAAAAACACAAAAGGCAATTTATTTTGGTAATTTATGATACCCTTTACACACACAATATGGCTATTTCTAGAGTTTCGTCATTCAATTTACACCCAACTGTGACTATCAATTTCTGTATACAAGTTAGCGTTTGAATTTTGAATGAATACTTGGAAATTATTTCGCTACAATAACTACTAAACCAAAAATCTCGTAATTGATACGACGTGGTTGTGCCATAGTAATATACAAAGTTGGTTTTTATATATTAAGGGAGGTGCTAGAGCATGACAATAAACGTAAAACTTGCCATAATATAAGGTCATGGTTCAGATAATTATAATAGAAAGATGACGACATTAACATGTAGGTTGTGCCTGCAAGGTGAATTATACCTTCTGAAAGTAGCCTTTCTTACTTTTATGTCATTTAAATGATTAACATGGTTCTACAAGTAATAACAGTATATTATATTCATCTACATATAAATCACACATTGTTATAGGGTAGATATAAACATGCCACATATCTAAAATAATAGTAGTAGGTACTTAAAAAATACGTAAGAGTACATGCCTCAAATAAACATATTACTGAGATTATTTAAATGATAATAAATTACAAAAGCCAACGTGTACAAATTTGTAACATAACTCGGTATACATTCTTTTACAATTAAATAAAAAGCAACATAAAAATCCTATACGAAAATATAATTATAAATACGATTTCGAGTAATGCAAAGTTAACTTTTAACTGTGAAGTGCCACGCAGGTAAAGGCAGCCCCACAAAAACGCATCGGTAATAATAACGTTCACACATTAAATGGTCTCTGCCTAAACTGCACAAAACCCACCATTATACAAATGTATTCGCCGTTAATCTGAAACCACATAAGTCACATTTATCGCCACATCAAAAAGTAATCAAGCGACAAAAGTCGGACCGAGTCATCGCAAGGAACTCTGAAATGAATAATTTTAGAACGCACCACATCGACTCAAACGGAGGAGCCACAGGTAAGATCTGCCTTAACAATAATTTACGAAGGCCTATAAAAACGAGTCACAGGAGCAGCAGCTGGATAGATACAGATTATAAAGTTTATAAAACTTTTGTATTATAATTGTAGGGGCAGTGGTTGCTCTATATTATGAATGCAACTCCTACGTGAAATATATTGACCGTTGTGTACCCATAATTACTACCAGCTTAAGCCCATAACTCTGCTTTACTAGGTACTGAACATATTCCTTCTGCCCCGGGCCTTTATATGTATTGTAATGTTTAATTTCAGTTAATGCAATCCTAGCTTATTAAAAGGAAAATAAGAATATGGATAAAAGTAAAATAAGGACAAGAATACAGATCAATCATAATAAAGTCTGTAATCTGTATATAATTTTATTCGAAATATCATAATGCTTTATGAACAATCGCCTTACATTGTTTTACGTTTTAAAACAAAATAAAGCCCAGGACTAGTCAGTTTCTTGTAAAACGCACCGATGCTTCACAATGCAATAAAATATTTATAAGCATAAATGCAATAAAACCGTTGCTCGTAAAACAAACTCACCTGACACCTTTCCTGCGCCAATAATTCTTAAGTATCGTAATCAACATACGGGTGTATAGAATATAAATACGTACACAGTGTAGAGATGCGAGAACCACTCCCTTGCATCCTTTAAGTTTGCCCCAGACACCCCCCGCTGCCAAGAGAAATATGTTACCTGCCGCTTCTTGGAGGAAACAAACACTAGGGAATTGACGAGGCTATAAATTTCAAAAATGACCCCGCATTTTGATTAAAAAAGCAATTTAGACGCCCGACTAAAACTATGTCTTTAAGTTACATTTTGTAAACGGCCATTGCGTTATTAGACTTCATGGTATCTCAGTTTATAGTCATTGTGTTCATAAAATGAACATTTTAAAAGACTATCGATTCTACTATGCACCAAAAGTACTAAACCCTTCTAAAGGCAATATTTTATGTGGTGCTAGTACCTTGTAAGGTACCTGGGTCAAATTATCCATTACATAGCTTACTATCAATTCATAACGATCATAATCGTAAACTGTAAGCCGAAAGTTTTATAAAAAATCATAGTGAATGAGTAAAAACAACGACATTTATTTCAACTCGTCTTTTAAAGACAAATAAATAATATAGAACATGTGACTGCAATCCAGAAAATTGTGGGTGTATTTAGTTCCCGATTGTGTTTATGCCAGACCACATCTGCCGCAATTAAGGCTTTAATTGTATTCTACCTCCAACTCACGGGCCGAGGGACAAAACGTAATTAACGGTATAATAAACGCACTCTTACGCATGTCCTCCGATTGCTACTTATGTAAACAGTAGATCTTTTTATATAGATACCGGTTTTTGGGTGTCTATGTAAACACACACTGGGGTATATTGATCTGATTGAACGAACATAATATGTCGAATTAATATTTTTTTCAACTTTTTTATTTCACATAATTCATTATTATGTATTTATCTGTAATTGTTTTATATAAGTGATAATTGATTTGCGTGATTGCCCAATATTGAAAGCAGGATTTTTAAGGTAGATAGGTTTATTTTTCAATTTTACTATGTCTCGCTGACATATTCAATTGCAAATGTATAATTTTAAGACGAAAAATACATATCGATACATGAAATTTTTCACGCAAACTGAAATATTGTCTGCGTGGTGGACAAACGCCTTGCTTTCTCAAATTTACAGAAATTCCCTTTACTACAACGGGACGATAAAATTGTTGATTAAACAACGTAACAAAATATTTAGAAGTATGCTTTGAACTAAGTAACTACGCGTATAAAGACTCCAAATTCTTGGAAATTTTACTGAAGCTTTAAGTTTTAAGGCAGAAATTAAAAAAACCTTACTTACTTAAAAAAACCGAACTTATTCATTGACGGAATTATACTACTCGTACTGACAATTTGGTGTCTAATGTGCCGTTTCTGTAATGCTATCAATGTTTTTTTGTTATATTTATTTTTTTGCTAAATATTAAAACTGATTTAAGTAACATTTAATTTGGGCTCACTTAAACTGTGAGTATAAACAGATGCGTAAAAACTCCAAATCAATACATTTTTAATTACTCCCTGTAGATTGTTTATATTTGCTCATAAAGGAAAATGTAATGGACGATTTTTTTATAAAATATCATTTGGTGACTATTTATAGTCAGATCTAGGTTATACTTTTTATATAGGGACATATGTCATTCTATGGGAACGTAAAGAAACTAATTTAGCAAAAAATTACATGAAGAATGTTAACAAATAGTAGTCGTAACATTATGAGGCTGCATTTAGTCCAAAAAATCCGTTATTCATTATTATACCTACTTTCAGATATGTAAGTGTCAGTAGTATCGGTAAAGGCTGGATTATTGACGTAATAATGCTTTGAAATCTTGAAGAAAAATATTAACGTTCCCATACATCTTGTTATTTTTGGCCTAGAAACATTTAGGACTTAACATGTACCCATTACAAAACAATTGAAGGAAAGAAAACTTACCACAAGAGTATAATAAAAACATTATCACATTGCAAAGAATATAATGTCGTTGGAATATAATGCAATTCAAATTACTATAGTCGAATCACAGTCAAGTTATAACAAAATTAATGTTACTGGTAGAGATAATTTATGACATTGAAAAACTTATTACAGAGATGAATCATTTCGAAATGCCCAATGCATCCATCACAGGTTTCTCAATTGAACCGCGATTCCCATATTAACTATTAAAATATGCGTAAAAGTGTTTGTTACATTGAGGTTCAATTCCTTTTTGTGTAATTATTGACTCTTGTTTATAGTGTAGCGATTAGATTCCAATTATTGTTGCTTTGCGTCGCATATGTGTTACGAATATTGCTTTAGGAGCAACATATTGGGCAGGACTTTACAATAGCCTTTTTCTCTAGGGGCGGCTATCTGCATATTAGCATTTCCCGTGTTTTGATTGTCATTAAAACAAGAAATGAAAACGCCAGATTTTGGGTCGATATCTAACTAAATTCTTCATTAATATTTTGTCCCAATAAAAATGGAACCAACGGTTTGCAATTTGAGCTTACAATATTGGGTACATAGTAGTTCATAGTGATTAATACAATTGTACTTAATTTAACCAACAATTAATCGGAAATGCCCAGGCGTTTCTATTTCTTATTACAGTATAATTGCAACTATTTAAAAAACGATGTACTACTTATTTGGACTTCCTTATTCGAATCCCTTGTTAGAATCCCACGTGAATTTATGTACTATACAATAATAATAGAAGCGTGACACTAAAGCGGAATAACTAACACTGACGTAATAAACCATAAATTAAATAATAGATATACCAAAGTACAGGCAAAGACTAGTTAGGCTATAAAATGTTTATAGCTTTTCTTCCACTTGATCAAAAGGTCGTAGACCTCATTTATTTGGTTAGAATTTACAATACAACTAAATATGTACATATGATTACCATTAATAATGATCATTCAATACTAATAAATGTTTTGTGTGCCATTCGAATATGCCTTAATACAAATTTAGCAAGTTGTCTAAATTGCTCTGCGAAATTTATGATTATGTACCTTATAGCGAAAATGACTAGAATTATACGTTATTTTACAATATTCGATAGGTGTGAGAAAAAGATTGCAAAGTAAAATAAATATATATTTTCGGGTGGAGTTTATTGAAATTTGTTACATTTTA
>DWQT01003625.1:0-12275 GCA_018244895.1 Myscelus amystis hages | reverse complement strand
AATTGTTGTTAAATTGTTCACTTGTTTTTAAAAATATAAATGAATAAAAGGACTTTCTCGTAATAACATTAAATCCGTAAACAATACGACTGTATTGAGTATCCGTGCTCTCGATTGACCGAAGAGCCTGTTATGGGTTATTATACGTTATTCAAGTTATACGCGGAGGCGGATAGAAACATGATTTTTTTTTTATTTAGGAGCCTCGACGTACTTTTATGATAAAATTTAAATTGTAAATTATGTTTTACATCACTCTTATCATATCACTTTATTTGGTTACTGTATTTTTTGCTATTATTCCATTCCTCGTTGTTTAATAGCACGATTTCTTACCGCGTTACGTTAGGCAATCCATAGGTTCGTACCTGAAATAAAAATAAAAAAATGTTATTTTGCAAAACTTTTCCTACATAAAATATACTCGTAAATTACAAAAGTCGTAAGAAGTTTGTTAGAGCCGCAGCAAGTGGAAATCGTCACTCTCTGCCTACCTCTATGGGAAATAGGTGTGACAGTACAGTGAGAAATACAATTAGATAATTACGCTACCGATTAAAACTTAAAGCGAGCACGTAACAGTGTTAACTTATACATATGCGATGTGGGGTTTTGTGTTGCGAAATTTAAACGCAGATTAAAAACTGTGACCGCTAATAATTCGCAGTGCGCTAACAAACTGTCCGCTAAATTCTTTACACAATGATTTTAATTGCTTTATTTTAAACGCTGTTCAAACAGTGCGAGCAAACAATCGGTCTGTTATCACTTAATTATTTACAATTTAATATCGAAAATCCGCAATGAATATCATAATGTCGTGTTTAACGTTTATTTGCAATTCGGCGTGATGAATTCTTTTAGTAAACACATGAGTATGAGGTCAGTTTATTTAACGTTTAACGTACTTGCTATTTTGAATAAACTCGAATAAATAATGTACATACATAACATTATGTTTTGGTGGAAATTATAATACTTTGATCTTTATTCCAGTATTCTACTAAATACAAAAATAATTCAGAAATAAAAATTACAAGTATAACGCATTTGAAGGTATTAATAACCATTTAAAAACGATCGATAAGATTGTCAACTTCTATTTAATATGATGTACTTATTATTGGAAGCTGGTCTGACCAGTTAATTTGAGATGTGTAAAGATTTAGTGTAACAAGTGCGCTGACTTTTTCACCAAATATAAATTTAAGGCTCAAATAAAAAAGTCAGCTTCATATATACAGAAAAACCTTAACACGAACAAGAAACGGTCTAAGTTTCTCGAAAAGACCAGGTAAAAAGTACGAGTAGCTACATACAGTAACAGTTTAACGGGCAGCCATTACAGCTGGAAGTCTTATAGGCTATTCAGTGTCTGAAAGGGTACATACGTGACCTGGAATCAAATTGGGTTCAAATGGGGTACCTGGGTTCATATGGGGATAAGTATGGTGCTTAACAATAGAAGATCATAATTTATAACAATGTTTGATATTAGGCGATCTGTGGTTTTTGCTGAAATAAAAATATATCAATTTCCAGGGCTCAAAGTACTACATCAAAAAAAAAAACGATTAAAAAGCAATCGTGAATCATAAATTATGTTATCATTATCATGAATTTACACCAAAAAAGGAAACATAAAATCTCAATGCTCAATCTATATAATATACGAGTATCTCTCGGTCAGAATATGTGTTTATATCAGTATAATCAAAATTCACATTTCCACACGTAAATGTACAACAGATTTGTTGGATCTTAAAGAATTTTATCAGTACAATCTATACAAGTCATTTATCCATACTGACCGCGGATAAAGGCATCAAGCGGACAATAAACTTTTAGTATTAATTTGACGTGCGCTAACGAGCAACCAAGAAGAAGGTGTAATTTGATTAATTCTTTATGGCTCCAAATAAATCTCTGCCGTGAGAGTGTACTCGTGTACAAAAGTGTTTAGGAAAATATAACTAGCTATTAATCCAAATATGTTTTTTTTTTATAATATGGAAATAGAAGACGAGCACGCAGTCCACCTGATGGTAAGTGGCTACTGCCGCCCATGGACATTTGTAATCAACCCCAGATAAGATTAGATTCCTAAAGGGTGTTGTTCCAAGCTACACTAACATTATGTAGTAATGATTTGTGGTTAACCGTTATTATTGAGTTTTCTATTCAATGTTAGCAGCTGTAGGGCATGGAGATTCTATGGGTTGACACGTCTATAATGTCCCCTGACAGTAGCAATGAGTGGGTAACGACGATTGAGCATGTTGATTACATTTATAAGAATTATATAATGTCCCAAAGGTCTTTGGCGAGGCTTAACACTACTTGCCTCCTTAGTCATATCAATCTAAGAAAATGTTTCTGTTGAACGTTGAAACGGAATGTAAAAAAATATTCGCTCATCATTATGTGAACAATTGCCGTAACTCAATGAATTATGGGCAACAGTCCAATTATAATTTATCTAGTGATTACCTCAAAAAAAAAAAATATTACTACTTATGTGAAAATGACCTAACGAAATGAAACGCTTACAAATTTGCAATGATGTATCGTTATTTTTTATCATTAGCCCCAAGCGGTGCTGCTATTGAATCTATTGCATTCAGTACGCTCCATGAGATTGTCTAGCGAACAATTTCAGAGCAAGACAGATATACGATTTGTGTGAGATGGCCGTAATAGTTCCCACAACGATTACGTTCACCTGAACGTTGATAGGGAACGGCCACTTTGTTGTAGGATGTATCGACTATCGAAAATCGATACATCCTATAACAATTGTATTTGTTAGATACTAATACCCAAATCGTACTTAGTGTCATAACGTGTACATTTGAACTCCTCAATTTGTTTCACCTTATCGAGTTGCGAAATGTTGTGTTTATTTACCTACAGCATCTAATTTTTCATTAAATTGACAAAAAATTATTCCTATTAAATTTTATTATTATTGCTTACTTAATTTTCGAATGATTCTTCAAAGTTTAAAGTGTTTATTTTAAATTTTACAAAATAATATCGATAACATTTAATACAGCAACCCTAGTAAGAATGCACCTTGACAGCACCAAGGGAAATGGTTTTTTTTAAACACATCAGACTTCACAATATATCATCCCTTTATTTACCGATGCCTTGCTACATATTCGCGCATACTCGTATCGCTTTGTCTACCAATAGATTTCAGAGCAAAGGGGTCTTTACCAGCCGGTGCAATTTCTTTAGAAATCCGTTCTAAAGTATATCATTGTCCAGAGCAGGGGGAATGATGCGACTAAACAACTAGTTCATTATTCCGCAAGGAAATATCCCTAAGCTTTTTAAATGTGTTTCCTATCACTGCCATAATTTAAAAAAGATTTTTAAAATCAAACTAAGTTTTGAAGGGATAAGCGAATTTAAATGATCTTTCAGCATTACATGTTAAGAATGTATGCATACACAATGACATTCCCTTCGTAGAAGCTAAACAAAAAGGAACTGACTTGGTATTGCAATTAAATAAAAGTATTAGTAAGTAACTTAAGTAAAAAAAATTGTAACTATACTTAAGCGAACAGATGAAATATTATTAGGTACATAATCGTTTAAGTTTACTATCCAATACTTCGTCTAGCTAAGTACGTACATTAAAACGATTCTACACTTCAATTATATGAAACCAAAAAGGTATAAATCAGTCGCAAACATTGATAATATTAGACCGACAGGGTTTCGGCAAGAAGGCGTGGTTCGGAGATTTCATTTCTTTTCAAAACGTCAGGGGGTCAGTCCATTGTAATGGTAATGGCAACCTGAGTGAATCTCGGGATGCGCAATCAATAAGTGTGGTGGTGACAGGCTATTGTTGCGCTTACCCGGCAACAGGTTGCATTATGGTCACCCGTCTCCACATGTTTTGTGTTGCATGCGTGCATTTCCTGACTGAGTGACCCTAAGGTCAGAGGTAACTGGTGTTACCCAACGGCTGCGACCAGATTTAAATGCAAGATACGATAATACAAGGTGCACTATTGTGGACGTATAATAGGAATTCGGCTAATTTATCTGTGGCACTTTAAAAGATGACAAATTATAATATTATTGTGTGTTCAGGATAGATGATGCGATTGTTATAGTTTATTTACCTACTCTAAGTAATAAAATAAATATTTCAACCTAAAATCTATCTATATTTGATACAAAGGTTTCAAGTGCAGCTTGTATTGTTATAGCACCTTTGCTTAAAGCAGTGGTGATTACGGTTCCATTGAATGCATTTCGCTATTTTCAGTGGATTCTCATTATTGAGATCACAGCCGTTGAATTCGCTTTGCAATTCCTCCGTCAGGTGCTCGTAGATTCCTTTAGAGGAGGCGGCTTCCTTGCATGTATAGAACAGAGTCACCGTCCCGGTACTTAATATTTTTCCTAGACTATTCTTAAACCTTGCGCAACTCTTCGTATCACTCAACGCGGGTTAATCTGTAAAGGACAAAACAACTGAAAATTATTTAAACGTTAAAATAAAAATATAACTTCGTACCTGCACAATAATTTTAGAAAGTTCAAATCGCATTATAAATAATTTTACTAAAATCTTTTCAATACGGTCTCCTTTATTTATTTTAGCCTATTCTATGTCGCTAGCACAAGAAATAATTAGATACACCCTTTCAACGAGCACAAGCTGTTCTAAAAGTAACTAAGCGCCTTTTGTTTTATTATTTTTCATTCAAATAGAAATAAGTTGTCGGAAATTTTAAGAACATCTTTACAACGGTTGAAAGCATTGTTTGAGATCTCGGCTTTTTATTTATTTATAAACACTTTAAAAATTTTCGCGAAAAGCGGATGGTATATAAATCGGATTAAAATTTTATGAGAAATTGTTGTTACAAATTTTTTTCGTGGTCCCATTTATCAATAATAACAATTTACTATTTTAAAGTATAACAAAATTAATTAATTAATCGATTAGTGAAAAATCTATAAGACGGTATAGACCTACAATTCGATAAAGATCTACATTGTATTAAAAACCATCTTGAGAGGTTTGCAGAGAATTCAGAAATCTATGCGGGACTAGTTAATGAAATTAATATTTTTTACAAGTAGGTAAACCACAACATTGAAAAAAGCTACTTACTACTCGTATCATCATACATAAAGCACCGCATGCTTAATACATTTATGAATAGCATAATTAATAATAATAGCTATAATCCTAAAACCAAGATATTGATTCTATGTGTATTATTGTATACAAGCACAATAATACACTTTAACATATACTTGTTAAAATACGTCACGTTCGCATATTTGAGGCACACAAAATTCCGTGGAGCTTGTAGGCGGAGTGCAACGTGCATTTGGCGCCTGGTGAGATATATAGCTTTTTTCATGCATTATTATACTTAAATTCCTTCCTTTGAGATGTGTGCACACGGTAACCAACTCTATGTCTACAGTCTAAGCAACATAATCGTTCGAACTGCTCTTTATGGAGGATAAAATCTAAGTTAATCATTTACACACGAGCTTTCTTTTGTAAGCATTCTAAGATACAGAGAATAGAGTTCATTCTAGAATGTCAGGTGTCGATGTTCTTATTCTAGGATAATAATAATGCATTTTTTGTCGAAGATGTCCGTGTGCGATGGATGCACCTAGTTTCTATGTCTGCGTGTTTTCTATGCTTGTAGCAGCTGTGCCTATTATTTTGGCTTTGTGTGCGAGAATTATGTAACAGGACCGTGATAATTTGATACATTTAAATGTAGTCGCTTAGAATCATTCTCATATTTGTATTTGACAACATATTGCTTTTACGGACATGGAGGGGCGTAATAGTAAATTCAATCTATAAAAGATATCAAATATTTCTCTCTTAATAATTTATTCATAGACATGGTACCGTACATTTAACTCTAAATTGAAGGCAGAATTAGGTTTACTTAATCAAAGTTCATAAAATTATTTGGATCTATTTTCTACGACATTGCATGTCAGGTTGACATTTGACTTTCCTAAAAGCAAGGGCGACAGCGCGAGAAATCGCGGAACTGGAAACCGTGTTTTTATTTTGCTTAAGTAATTATGCAAAGGGACCTACACATTTGTCAAGTCACGATTAAGCCATTTGTTGTATTTTTGTCGGCAAGGTGAGAAGAGAAATAAACTATAAGCTTAGTCATCGGTAATCGATAAGCACTATTTAGATAACGATGCAAAAACTATCAAAAATTGCAGAAACGCAAAAAATTATGCTGATTTTAAAATTCTATAAAAAAAAAATTAATTCGAGTACAAACCGGTTTCGATTAATATTTTTTTTTTAA
Organism: Myscelus amystis hages; assembly: GCA_018244895.1. Classification (NCBI taxonomy): domain Eukaryota; kingdom Metazoa; phylum Arthropoda; class Insecta; order Lepidoptera; family Hesperiidae; genus Myscelus; species Myscelus amystis. The sequence goes on along the minus strand of DWQT01003625.1, from coordinate 5,937 downwards.
ATTTACGTATAAAATTCTGTCTAATTAGTTTAGTTAAAAGCATTATAGAAAATTTTATAAAGTTTAAACAATAATGAAATATTTGTAAATGAGTATCAAGACCGATAGCACCTCGTAAAAAGTAATGGAGAAACATTTTTTGCATCGTTGGCAACGCCATTCCCAGGAACATGTGGACCGCTACGTTGCTAGATCAAATACACCATCCTGCTGCCATTGTAATTCCTTTATCAATACTTTCCAAAAAAAGTCTTTGTATGCAGCTCTCCCCTTCTATCGCGAACACCGAAATTTAAAACGAGAGGGATGGAAGACTGAGCGTCTTCACACATAATTGCTTACAAAATGAATAGATCTTAAACAATAGCACAATAGAAGAAATGACAAAATGATTCGCGACGACTGCGTCTTGTGTAATTGTTAATTTGCGTTGTATTTTATAGAACTTTTGTGGCGAGTAATGCAACCACGCCTCATTATTTTCACCAAACCTAAAATAATTGAATAAAGGTACCTATAATTGAAAAGTATGACTATATTGTTCATATTGAATATAAAGCTTGTTCAAAATTATTCCACATAATTATAGTGTTGCTTATTAACAATACTTCGGTTATTGCTTGCTATTTTGAGGGATATACGCTGAAGAGTACTACAGATTTTTAGCTTATAGATTAGGCTCAACGGTGAAAAGCATGGTCCAACGAGTTGTCTTAATGAGACTGTTTATAAAGGGCCCACTGAAGTATTACTTCGCCGGGCAGCGTTTTACCTGACATAAAATGATTACAACGACTGCTTGAATACATTACAGTCGGCCTGTAATATGTCGTAATTAGAACTCTGATAGTAATTTATTGCTTAATTTTCATAACGATTTATCAATGCTTACCGTGTAGTGTATCGATCGTACATAGTTGCAACTAACGACAGTGCCGGAAACAATTAATATTGTCATTAGGCGCACGATACCAAAAGCGGATGTCTGTGAAGTTTTGCATGTAATAGATCTGTGTGAATTAATTCTAATATTAAACGAATGGCTGCGATTTGTTAAATACCCTTACACGATCACGGGGCTTGAATTCAAGTTTGGACTGATTGCTGAAAACTCCACCTTATTCCTCTCGTAAATTTAATTTTGCTTTACATGTCAGCTAATATAATACCTGGAATTGTAATACAATTATACAATAGGAATGTTGATGGATGATGGTTGTAAGAGAAAGCAATTTTGACAAATAATCTTTAACAATCTTTAAATACCCTCTGTAAATTGCATCATATAGCTTGTGGAAAAATATGGTATTCTCTCATTGCTGGTGCTCATAATTACCTCAATTGAACTGTCAAGAGGCCGTTGAATTGTTTTAATTCAAGATATCTGTACCGTTAATTTAATATATGTATTTATTAACTATTTTACCGTGTATACTTATGATATCATGGTGGCTAATTTCAAATGATAATTCAAAAATGTGAGCAGTCTCAGGGCCTGCTGATTGTAATAAAAGGGGTGCCATTGTCAATTCACTTGACGTCCTTGAAAAGACTCATAAATGGTTGAGGGCACAACTTTATTGGCGCTGTATCCGTAACCGAATATCCCATAGTTGGAATGGGGTAACAGCACCGAATCACGACAGGTAACCAAATTAATTCAAACTGTTCGGAAACCTTGAAGTAATCCCTTTAATTTCAAATTTAACATTAATATTCATAGTCGCCGAAAATATTAATTATGCCACTGGCGCTGAATCGTCGACAAAAATCATAAATGATATCAATTATAACACTGATTTATAAAGACTAAAAAGTATGTCTTTGATCGCACTTGTAAGATATACTTGTACGCGTATACTATGTATGTTTATTAATGACACAATTAAAACACAGCTAAAATGTTTTTAAGACATTAAATAAAATTGTATTTAAGTAATTTAACTTGCGAAATTATAAAGACTAAGATTAAGTAAGAGTATTTTTTTTATATCTATCTATCATCCTGTTTCAGAAATCCAAATAGATAGTATGAAGTGTGCTAAACTGCAACTTCAAGAAAGGTCGAAACCTAGAACGAAGTTGGAGGTCAAACTGGACAACCCAAGGAGGTACTGCCAAAAGCGAATGATCAATCCAGAACACGAGGAAGACCCTAGGTGGAATGATATACTTAATAGGTAATCGTAACAATTGATATTCGCTACAAATAAATATTGCTTACAAGGTTCATTGTAAATAAAAATTACTAATATTACGTAATTCTTAATGGTACTGCCCAACTTCACATTTGGTTAACATCGTAATCTAGTATTTACTTCGATTCGATTGTAAGTTTATTGCTTCGCCGTCTTGGTATTTTTGACTGGATTAGAAAAATAATTGGGGGGGCACCGCTATCCTACTAAAGGTATCAAATCCTACTTTCTTACTACTAAAGCATCTTTACTACTAAAGCTGCTGTATTTAAGACCAACTTTAAATGACTCTTGGCAGGAGTACACGAGATATTATAGCTTGTCTGTGCAAGCAATAGATGCATTTTTAATTCTGGTAAATATGGAGTTCCAACTTACTCCTCATGAACCTATAATCAAACTCGAATGATGCCATTTGACATTGTTAGTAACTTATAAACAGCCATTCGTCCGTAGGGTCCCTTCTAACATAAGGTTAGTTTTAGATGCATTATTAGTTCATGACAACTATCAGTTTGCTACTATTCGTTGCTTTAGGTTTAGAACATTAGGTTTCTTAATAACTTTGCAAATACACTTCCTCCTGGTTTACTTTTTCCTTAAAAAAAGTATTTTATTGCAGATTCCCCTGTAAACTAAACAATGAGCCGTGCGATTTCAAAGAAATATGCGACAGTGTTCGTGTCCAACGGCAAGCCGATGATTTATTTCTCTCCGTCCAAAATTTGCAGTTCAAAGGTGATGTCCAAGAAAGAAAACGACCACGAACTAGCTTTAAGTTCAAAACTTTATTTAATGGTCAAAAACATCGAATGTTTGTTAAGCAAATAGTCAACTGTGAACAAGACGATGTTGGCAGATCTTCCGAACTCACAAGCTATTATTTCGATGACTATGCTAAATATTTTCATAGCAGTGACCGTTCCAGGCCGTCGTCCGGGAAGTCCAGCATTTTCCTGTATAATCTTAGTAATAAAAGCAAAGAAAATAAAGCAATACAGGTAGATATAGCACAAGCTGGTGAAACGAGGAAAACGCGACGACCCGATGCGAAAGCGAAAAAGTCTCTAAAAAAAGACGTTACACTAGAATGTAAAGACGAAATTAAAAAGGAACAAGATGAAAATAATATACAGGATACAAAAATTGCTTTTTATAAGCGTGGAAAACGAAAAAGTCTCACAATTTCAAGGACAGAGAGTCCTGCTACCGTTCAAGTAATTAGAGTGGATGTTGTTTGCAATTACAGCTGTAGCTCCACGAGCTCAGATTATGAAGATAACAAACAAACTAACCCTTATGATTTAGAGAAGGGAAAGGAAGATAAGGATATGGTAAAAATTAAAAACACAAGATTCGCGAACAAATATCTTTTGACGAACACGGTAAAGACTCTCGACGAAAACGTATCCGGCGGGGCCAAAGTCACATTGCTCTGTAAAACTTTTAGATTGGCGGATAGATCTAAGTTATCGAGGAGAAATCTTCTGAAGAGTGGAAAGGATGTTATAAACTTCAACAAGAAGGTAAAGATTAAGAAAGAATAGTGCGTGGCAACAGATTTTTTTACATACACCAACCTAATTGTTGGATTAAAATTATGTTCGAAAACATTAAACGACATTATTATGTAACAAAATCTTTTAATTTATAATGGGGCAGTATTGTGTGTCGGTGGTACGTCTAAAATACCTGCGAGCAAAACCTGGCGTCCCTCTGGCGCCACCCTTATTTGAACATGCGCTTTCTAAAGTTCATAAAATTAAATTCTGCACAAATTTAACCATTATAATAGGCATCTAATTGAAAAAAATGTATTAAAATTAATTACGCAATACCATTGTGTGTATAAATACTTTATTTAATTTTTTTATGTGCAACCTATAATTTTTTACATTCGATAAAATTATTGCAAACGTAATATATACGTAAAATATATTCTCTGTTTATTAGAGGATGAACATGTATTTTGTTATATTAGGGATAATTTAAAATACACTGTCCTGCATTCATTAAACTTTGGCTATCACTTGCAGTGACGTAAAAAATTGAAACGTAAACTTTTCACATACCCTGTGATTTAGTGCGACGGCACGCTTAATCTATTTTGGTCAGAAATCATTTAATCTCCAATTTTCGATCAGTAATAAGAAAAAACTGAAGAAAGTTATGTAATCAATCTTTACTTTTTAACTCTGGCACGTTATATTTAAATTGGGGTTGTAATTTGTAAAATTGCATCAACATATGGTATTTCTTTTTTAAATATGCTATACAAGACATGCCAATTTTCAAATAGGTATATATAATATCGACGCTACAATTATTATTCAATGTAGGATTGATTCAGCTATTTGTAAACTACCTAACATAGAACCTATTATGTTTAGTTTGAGGGAAAGTCGTAAACATGGATATGTAAGTATTTTTAAGTGAGGAAAAGTATAGAGCGGTGCTTTCTTTGTGGATAAAACAAGATAAAGCACGCTTTAAAGGAATATGAGCTATTTGTAAGAGTTGTCTATTTGGACGTGAGGCTAGCAATACAGTGCTGTTAGTTTAGGACGTGTCATGATGATAATATGTAGGTAAAAGTGTTCGATGAATCATATAAATGAGAATATTTTAACTATAAAGTGTATCGTATTGAGTTTTAATTGAATAATTATAATATGATATGATAACTCAATAACTTTTTGATAGAGATTAATCAATGTTAAGTGTAAGCTAAAATCGCTTAAAGAAATTTAATAGATATAGTAAGGAATTCGGTACAAATGGTATCGAATGGGGCCGTAACGACAGCAATAATTCGTGCAAGGAGGGACGACACTGACTATAAATTAACATTTTTAAACAAAACTCCGCTTCAAAGGCATGATCAAGTTTGTTGGAAAAATTATAACTTAATTACGATCGGGGAGATCGCGTGCGAGCTACTGAATAAAGTCAAATCGTCTTCACGTCGCTCTAATTTCTCTGCGTAATTTTTTGTGTTATCGACGCCTATAACGATCCCGTTAAAAGACATACGTATCTAAAATCTGCGTATTTATTTGTGAAAATTGAACGTATCATTTTTGTTTTGTTGTACGTTAGTGTATAATAACTTAATATGATTGCAGTATTTCATGTGGGGTTTTGATGGCATGTAAATATATTATGCCTAAGCTCACAAGTAAAACTATTTATGGACACAATACCTACCTTTTAGTATATTTTAACGGGAGTCCAATAATAAAATAAAACTTTATTTGCTTAATATTCTATAGACAAAAAAGGTTGTTTTCAATAAACAGTTAAGGAAATCTATTCAATCTTAAATTATTTATATCTCCTATAGATATGTATACATATATGTAGGTATAATAAAACTGTAACCCATCGGTGTCTAAACAGATATTCCAATGTAAGTTCAGCTCGCATTTATATGACGAAGTTTATGAAAGTAGGGTTCAACTTAGGCTGGTTTGTACTCGATCGATCTCGAATGGAACCGCGGGGCACAAATAGTTTATTATAATTATGAACACGTTAATATTCATCGGCTATTTAAATATAATCGCTGAAAATATAGTATCATCATGACATGAAGAAAAGATAATGGATTAGGTAACAAAATGCTGTTTATAAAGTCATACATCTACTATATATATAAAACTCAAAGGCTGAGGCTCAAACTGACGTAGGCATTCCCTAAGAAAGGATTTTTATTAATTCCACCCCCAAGCGGATAAAA